>CAXARA010000247.1:0-52712 GCA_963971135.1 Stenus bimaculatus | reverse complement strand
AACTTTTTTATTTCTTTATAAAAAAATGTAAATTTTGTTTAAATAATTTTATTTTCATGAAATCTAATTAGAAATGTAGTTTTAAAATTTTTCGGTCGATTATTTTTAAAATTATACCAAAAAAACGTTTTTCTTAAAAATCACACAAAAACTGCAGAAACTTTTTTATTTCTTTATAAAAAAATGTAAATTTTGTTTAAATAATTTTATTTTCATGAAATCTAATTAGAAATGTAGTTTTAAAATTTTTCGGTCGATTATTTTTAAAATTATACCAAAAAAACGTTTTTCTTAAAAATCACACAAAAACTGCAGAAACTTTTTTATTTCTTTATAAAAAAATGTAAATTTTGTTTAAATAATTTTATTTTCATGAAATCTAATTAGAAATGTAGTTTTAAAATTTTTCGGTCGATTATTTTTAAAATTATACCAAAAAAACGTTTTCCTAAAAATCACACAAAAACTGCAGAAACTTTTTTATTTCTTTATAAAAAAATGTAAATTTTGTTTAAATAATTTTATTTTCATGAAATCTAATTAGAAATGTAGTTTTAAAATTTTTCGGACGATTACTTTTAAAATTATATCAAAAAAACGTTATTTTTTAGAAATAATGCGTTTTTCTTAAAAATCAAACAAAAACTGCTGTAACTTTTTTATTTCTTTATAAAAAAATGTAAATTTTGTCTAAATAATTTTATTTTCATGAAATCTAATTAGAAATGTAGTTTTAAAATTTTTCGGTCGATTATTTTTAAAATTATACCAAAAAAACGTTTTTCTTAAAAATCACACAAAAACTGCAGAAACTTTTTTATTTCTTTATAAAAAAATGTAAATTTTGTTTAAATAATATTATTTTCATGAAATCTAATTAGAAATGTAGTTTTAAAATTTTTCGGACGATTGCTTTTAAAATTATATCAAAAAAACGTTATTTTTTAGAAATAATGCGTTTTTCTTAAAAATCAAACAAAAACTGCTGTAACTTTTTTATTTCTTTATAAAAAAATGTAAATTTTGTTTAAATAATTTTATTTTCATGAAATCTAATTAGAAATGTAGTTTTAAAATTTTTCGGTCGATTATTTTTAAAATTATACCAAAAAAACGTTTTTCTTAAAAATCACACAAAAACTGCAGAAACTTTTTTATTTCTTTATAAAAAAATGTAAATTTTGTTTAAATAATTTTATTTTCATGAAATCTAATTAGAAATGTAGTTTTAAAATTTTTCGGACGATTACTTTTAAAATTATATCAAAAAAACTTTATTTTTTAGAAATAATGCGTTTTTCTTAAAAATCAAACAAAAACTGCTGTAACTTTTTTATTTCTTTATAAAAAAATGTAAATTTTGTTTAAATAATTTTATTTTCATGAAATCTAATTAGAAATGTAGTTTTAAAATTTTTCGGTCGATTATTTTTAAAATTATACCAAAAAAACGTTTTTCTTAAAAATCACACAAAAACTGCAGAAACTTTTTTATTTCTTTATAAAAAAATGTAAATTTTGTTTAAATAATTTTATTTTCATGAAATCTAATTATAAATGTAGTTTTAAAATTTTTCGGTCGATTATTTTTAAAATTATACCAAAAAAACGTTTTTCTTAAAAATCACACAAAAACTGCAGAAACTTTTTTATTTCTTTATAAAAAAATGTAAATTTTGTTTAAATAATATTATTTTCATGAAATCTAATTAGAAATGTAGTTTTAAAATTTTTCGGACGATTGCTTTTAAAATTATATCAAAAAAACGTTATTTTTTAGAAATAATGCGTTTTTCTTAAAAATCAAACAAAAACTGCTGTAACTTTTTTATTTCTTTATAAAAAAATGTAAATTTTGTTTAAATAATATTATTTTCATGAAATCTAATTAGAAATGTAGTTTTAAAATTTTTCGGACGATTACTTTTAAAATTATATCAAAAAAACGTTATTTTTTAGAAATAATGCGTTTTTCTTAAAAATCAAACAAAAACTGCTGTAACTTTTTTATTTCTTTATAAAAAAATGTAAATTTTGTTTAAATAATTTTATTTTCATGAAATCTAATTAGAAATGTAGTTTTGAAATTTTTCGGTTGATTATTTTTAAAATTATACCAAAAAAACGTTTTTCTTAAAAATCACACAAAAACTGCAGAAACTTTTTTATTTCTTTATAAAAAAATGTAAATTTTGTGTAAATAATATTATTTTCATGAAATCTAATTAGAAATGTAGTTTTAAAATTTTTCGGACGATTACTTTTAAAATTATATCAAAAAAACGTTATTTTTTAGAAATAATGCGTTTTTCTTAAAAATCAAACTAAAACTGCTGTAACTTTTTTATTTCTTTATAAAAAAGTGTAAATTTTGTTTAAATAATTTTATTTTCATGAAATCTAATTAGAAATGTAGTTTTAAAATTTTTCGGGCGATTATTTTTAAAATTATACCAAAAAAACGTTTTTCTTAAAAATCACACAAAAACTGCAGAAACTTTTTTATTTCTTTATAAAAAAATGTAATTTTTGTTTAAATAATATTATTTTCATGAAATCTAATTAGAAATGTAGTTTTAAAATTTTTCGGACGATTACTTTTAAAATTATATCAAAAAAACGTTATTTTTTAGAAATAATGCGTTTTTCTTAAAAATCAAACTAAAACTGCTGTAACTTTTTTATTTCTTTATAAAAAAATGTAAATTTTGTTTAAATAATTTTATTTTCATGAAATCTAATTAGAAATGTAGTTTTAAAATTTTTCGGTCGATTATTTTTAAAATTATACCAAAAAAACGTTTTTCTTAAAAATCACACAAAAACTGCAGAAACTTTTTTATTTCTTTATAAAAAAATGTAAATTTTGTTTAAATAATTTTATTTTCATGAAATCTAATTAGAAATGTAGTTTTAAAATTATATCAAAAAAACGTTATTTTTTAGAAATAATGCGTTTTTCTTAAAAATCAAACAAAAACTGCTGTAACTTTTTTATTTCTTTATAAAAAAATGTAAATTTTGTTTAAATAATTTTATTTTCATGAAATCTAATTAGAAATGTACTTTTAAAATTTTTCGGTCGATTATTTTTAAAATTATACCAAAAAAACGTTTTTCTTAAAAATCACACAAAAACTGCAGAAACTTTTTTATTTCTTTATAAAAAAATGTAAATTTTGTTTAAATAATTTTATTTTCATGAAATCTAATTAGAAATGTAGTTTTAAAATTTTTCGGACGATTACTTTTAAAATTATATCAAAAAAACTTTATTTTTTAGAAATAATGCGTTTTTCTTAAAAATCAAACAAAAACTGCTGTAACTTTTTTATTTCTTTATAAAAAAATGTAAATTTTGTTTAAATAATTTTATTTTCATGAAATCTAATTAGAAATGTAGTTTTAAAATTTTTCGGTCGATTATTTTTAAAATTATACCAAAAAAACGTTTTTCTTAAAAATCACACAAAAACTGCAGAAACTTTTTTATTTCTTTATAAAAAAATGTAAATTTTGTTTAAATAATTTTATTTTCATGAAATCTAATTAGAAATGTAGTTTTAAAATTTTTCGGACGATTATTTTTAAAATTATACCAAAAAAACGTTTTTCTTAAAAATCAAACAAAAACTGCAGAAACTTTTTTATTTCTATATAAAAAAATGTAAATTTTGTTTAAATAATTTTATTTTCATGAAATCTAATTAGAAATGTAGTTTTAAAATTTTTCGGTCGATTATTTTTAAAATTATACCAAAAAAACGTTTTTCTTAAAAATCACACAAAAACTGCAGAAACTTTTTTATTTCTTTATAAAAAAATGTAAATTTTGTTTAAATAATTATATTTTCATGAAATCTAATTAGAAATGTAGTTTTAAAATTTTTCGGACGATTACTTTTAAAATTATATCAAAAAAACGTTATTTTTTAGAAATAATGCGTTTTTCTTAAAAATCAAACAAAAACTGCTGTAACTTTTTTATTTCTTTATAAAAAATGTAAATTTTGTTTAAATAATTTTATTTTCATGAAATCTAATTAGAAATGTAGTTTTAAAATTTTTCGGTCGATTATTTTTAAAATTATACCAAAAAAACTTTTTTCTTAAAAATCACACAAAAACTGCAGAAACTTTTTTATTTCTTTATAAAAAAATGTAAATTTTGTTTAAATAATATTATTTTCATGAAATCTAATTAGAAATGTAGTTTTAAAATTTTTCGGACGATTACTTTTAAAATTATATCAAAAAAACGTTATTTTTTAGAAATAATGCGTTTTTCTTAAAAATCAAACAAAAACTGCTGTAACTTTTTTATTTCTTTATAAAAAAATGTAAATTTTGTTTAAATAATATTATTTTCATGAAATCTAATTAGAAATGTAGTTTTAAAATTTTTCGGACGATTACTTTTAAAATTATATCAAAAAAACGTTATTTTTTAGAAATAATGCGTTTTTCTTAAAAATCAAACAAAAACTGCTGTAACTTTTTTATTTCTTTATAAAAAAATGTAAATTTTGTTTAAATAATTTTATTTTCATGAAATCTAATTAGAAATGTAGTTTTAAAATTTTTCGGTCGATTATTTTTAAAATTATACCAAAAAAACGTTTTTCTTAAAAATCACACAAAAACTGCAGAAACTTTTTTATTTCTTTATAAAAAAATGTAAATTTTGTTTAAATAATATTATTTTCATGAAATCTAATTAGAAATGTAGTTTTAAAATTTTTCGGACAATTACTTTTAAAATTATATCAAAAAACGTTATTTTTTAGAAATAATGCGTTTTTCTTAAAAATCAAACAAAAACTGCTGTAACTTTTTTATTTCTTTATAAAAAAATGTAAATTTTGTTTAAATAATTTTATTTTCATGAAATCTAATTAGAAATGTAGTTTTAAAATTTTTCGGTCGATTATTTTTAAAATTATACCAAAAAAACGTTTTTCTTAAAAATCACACAAAAACTGCAGAAACTTTTTTATTTCTTTATAAAAAAATGTAAATTTTGTTTAAATAATATTATTTTCATGAAATCTAATTAGAAATGTAGTTTTAAAATTTTTCGGACGATTACTTTTAAAATTATATCAAAAAAACGTTATTTTTTAGAAATAATGCGTTTTTCTTAAAAATCAAACTAAAACTGCTGTAACTTTTTTATTTCTTTATAAAAAAATGTAAATTTTGTTTAAATAATTTTATTTTCATGAAATCTAATTAGAAATGTAGTTTTAAAATTTTTCGGTAGATTATTTTTAAAATTATACCAAAAAAACGTTTTTCTTAAAAATCACACAAAAACTGCAGAAACTTTTTTATTTCTTTATAAAAAAATGTAAATTTTGTTTAAATAATATTATTTTCATGAAATCAAATTAGAAATGTAGTTTTAAAATTTTTCGGACGATTACTTTTAAAATTATATCAAAAAAACTTTATTTTTTAGAAATAATGCGTTTTTCTTAAAAATCAAACAAAAACTGCTGTAACTTTTTTATTTCTTTATAAAAAAATGTAAATTTTGTTTAAATAATTTTATTTTCATGAAATCTAATTAGAAATGTAGTTTTAAAATTTTTCGGACGATTACTTTTAAAATTATATCAAAAAAACTTTATTTTTTAGAAATAATGCGTTTTTCTTAAAAATCAAACAAAAACTGCTGTAACTTTTTTATTTCTTTATAAAAAAATGTAAATTTTGTTTAAATAATTTTATTTTCATGAAATCTAATTAGAAATGTAGTTTTAAAATTTTTCGGTCGATTATTTTTAAAATTATACCAAAAAAACGTTTTTCTTAAAAATCACACAAAAACTGCAGAAACTTTTTTATTTCTTTATAAAAAAATGTAAATTTTGTTTAAATAATTTTATTTTCATGAAATCTAATTAGAAATGTAGTTTTAAAATTTTTCGGTCGATTATTTTTAAAATTATACCAAAAAAACGTTTTCCTAAAAATCACACAAAAACTGCAGAAACTTTTTTATTTCTTTATAAAAAAATGTAAATTTTGTTTAAATAATTTTATTTTCATGAAATCTAATTAGAAATGTAGTTTTAAAATTTTTCGGACGATTACTTTTAAAATTATATCAAAAAAACGTTATTTTTTAGAAATAATGCGTTTTTCTTAAAAATCAAACAAAAACTGCTGTAACTTTTTTATTTCTTTATAAAAAAATGTAAATTTTGTCTAAATAATTTTATTTTCATGAAATCTAATTAGAAATGTAGTTTTAAAATTTTTCGGTCGATTATTTTTAAAATTATACCAAAAAAACGTTTTTCTTAAAAATCACACAAAAACTGCAGAAACTTTTTTATTTCTTTATAAAAAAATGTAAATTTTGTTTAAATAATATTATTTTCATGAAATCTAATTAGAAATGTAGTTTTAAAATTTTTCGGACGATTGCTTTTAAAATTATATCAAAAAAACGTTATTTTTTAGAAATAATGCGTTTTTCTTAAAAATCAAACAAAAACTGCTGTAACTTATTATTTCTTTATAAAAAAATGTAAATTTTGTTTAAATAATTTTATTTTCATGAAATCTAATTAGAAATGTAGTTTTAAAATTTTTCGGTCGATTATTTTTAAAATTATACCAAAAAAACGTTTTTCTTAAAAATCACACAAAAACTGCAGAAACTTTTTTATTTCTTTATAAAAAAATGTAAATTTTGTTTAAATAATATTATTTTCATGAAATCTAATTAGAAATGTAGTTTTAAAATTTTTCGGACGATTACTTTTAAAATTATATCAAAAAAACGTTATTTTTTAGAAATAATGCGTTTTTCTTAAAAATCAAACAAAAACTGCTGTAACTTTTTTATTTCTTTATAAAAAAATGTAAATTTTGTTTAAATAATATTATTTTCATGAAATCTAATTAGAAATGTAGTTTTAAAATTTTTCGGACGATTACTTTTAAAATTATATCAAAAAAACGTTATTTTTTAGAAATAATGCGTTTTTCATAAAAATCAAACAAAAACTGCTGTAACTTTTTTATTTCTTTATAAAAAAATGTAAATTTTGTTTAAATAATTTTATTTTCATGAAATCTAATTAGAAATGTAGTTTTGAAATTTTTCGGTTGATTATTTTTAAAATTATACCAAAAAAACGTTTTTCTTAAAAATCACACAAAAACTGCAGAAACTTTTTTATTTCTTTATAAAAAAATGTAAATTTTGTTTAAATAATATTATTTTCATGAAATCTAATTAGAAATGTAGTTTTAAAATTTTTCGGACGATTACTTTTAAAATTATATCAAAAAAACGTTATTTTTTAGAAATAATGCGTTTTTCTTAAAAATCAAACTAAAACTGCTGTAACTTTTTTATTTCTTTATAAAAAAGTGTAAATTTTGTTTAAATAATTTTATTTTCATGAAATCTAATTAGAAATGTAGTTTTAAAATTTTTCGGGCGATTATTTTTAAAATTATACCAAAAAAACGTTTTTCTTAAAAATCACACAAAAACTGCAGAAACTTTTTTATTTCTTTATAAAAAAATGTAAATTTTGTTTAAATAATATTATTTTCATGAAATCTAATTAGAAATGTAGTTTTAAAATTTTTCGGACGATTACTTTTAAAATTATATCAAAAAAACGTTATTTTTTAGAAATAATGCGTTTTTCTTAAAAATCAAACTAAAACTGCTGTAACTTTTTTATTTCTTTATAAAAAAATGTAAATTTTGTTTAAATAATTTTATTTTCATGAAATCTAATTAGAAATGTAGTTTTAAAATTTTTCGGTCGATTATTTTTAAAATTATACCAAAAAAACGTTTTTCTTAAAAATCACACTAAAACTGCAGAAACTTTTTTATTTCTTTATAAAAAAATGTAAATTTTGTTTAAATAATTTTATTTTCATGAAATCTAATTAGAAATGTAGTTTTAAAATTATATCAAAAAAACGTTATTTTTTAGAAATAATGCGTTTTTCTTAAAAATCAAACAAAAACTGCTGTAACTTTTTTATTTCTTTATAAAAAAATGTAAATTTTGTTTAAATAATTTTATTTTCATGAAATCTAATTAGAAATGTACTTTTAAAATTTTTCGGTCGATTATTTTTAAAATTATACCAAAAAAACGTTTTTCTTAAAAATCACACAAAAACTGCAGAAACTTTTTTATTTCTTTATAAAAAAATGTAAATTTTGTTTAAATAATTTTATTTTCATGAAATCTAATTAGAAATGTAGTTTTAAAATTTTTCGGACGATTACTTTTAAAATTATATCAAAAAAACTTTATTTTTTAGAAATAATGCGTTTTTCTTAAAAATCAAACAAAAACTGCTGTAACTTTTTTATTTCTTTATAAAAAAATGTAAATTTTGTTTAAATAATTTTATTTTCATGAAATCTAATTAGAAATGTAGTTTTAAAATTTTTCGGTCGATTATTTTTAAAATTATACCAAAAAAACGTTTTTCTTAAAAATCACACAAAAACTGCAGAAACTTTTTTATTTCTTTATAAAAAAATGTAAATTTTGTTTAAATAATTTTATTTTCATGAAATCTAATTAGAAATGTAGTTTTAAAATTTTTCGGACGATTATTTTTAAAATTATACCAAAAAAACGTTTTTCTTAAAAATCAAACAAAAACTTCAGAAACTTTTTTATTTCTTTATAAAAAAATGTAAATTTTGTTTAAATAATTTTATTTTCATGAAATCTAATTAGAAATGTAGTTTTAAAATTTTTCGGTCGATTATTTTTAAAATTATACCAAAAAAACGTTTTTCTTAAAAATCACACAAAAACTGCAGAAACTTTTTTATTTCTTTATAAAAAAATGTAAATTTTGTTTAAATAATTATATTTTCATGAAATCTAATTAGAAATGTAGTTTTAAAATCTTTCGGACGATTACTTTTAAAATTATATCAAAAAAACGTTATTTTTTAGAAATAATGCGTTTTTCTTAAAAATCAAACAAAAACTGCTGTAACTTTTTTATTTCTTTATAAAAAATGTAAATTTTGTTTAAATAATTTTATTTTCATGAAATCTAATTAGAAATGTAGTTTTAAAATTTTTCGGTCGATTATTTTTAAAATTATACCAAAAAAACTTTTTTCTTAAAAATCACACAAAAACTGCAGAAACTTTTTTATTTCTTTATAAAAAAATGTAAATTTTGTTTAAATAATATTATTTTCATGAAATCTAATTAGAAATGTAGTTTTAAAATTTTTCGGACGATTACTTTTAAAATTATATCAAAAAA
Organism: Stenus bimaculatus; assembly: GCA_963971135.1. Lineage (NCBI taxonomy): Eukaryota > Metazoa > Arthropoda > Insecta > Coleoptera > Staphylinidae > Stenus > Stenus bimaculatus. Next base: position 43,427 of record CAXARA010000247.1, on the reverse strand, counting down.
ACGTTATTTTTTAGAAATAATGCGTTTTTCTTAAAAATCAAACAAAAACTGCTGTAACTTTTTTATTTCTTTATAAAAAAATGTAAATTTTGTTTAAATAATATTATTTTCATGAAATCTAATTAGAAATGTAGTTTTAAAATTTTTCGGACGATTACTTTTAAAATTATATCAAAAAAACGTTATTTTTTAGAAATAATGCGTTTTTCTTAAAAATCAAACAAAAACTGCTGTAACTTTTTTATTTCTTTATAAAAAAATGTAAATTTTGTTTAAATAATTTTATTTTCATGAAATCTAATTAGAAATGTAGTTTTAAAATTTTTCGGTCGATTATTTTTAAAATTATACCAAAAAAACGTTTTTCTTAAAAATCACACAAAAACTGCAGAAACTTTTTTATTTCTTTATAAAAAAATGTAAATTTTGTTTAAATAATATTATTTTCATGAAATCTAATTAGAAATGTAGTTTTAAAATTTTTCGTACGATTACTTTTAAAATTATATCAAAAAACGTTATTTTTTAGAAATAATGCGTTTTTCTTAAAAATCAAACAAAAACTGCTGTAACTTTTTTATTTCTTTATAAAAAAATGTAAATTTTGTTTAAATAATTTTATTTTCATGAAATCTAATTAGAAATGTAGTTTTAAAATTTTTCGGTCGATTATTTTTAAAATTATACCAAAAAAACGTTTTTCTTAAAAATCACACAAAAACTGCAGAAACTTTTTTATTTCTTTATAAAAAAATGTAAATTTTGTTTAAATAATATTATTTTCATGAAATCTAATTAGAAATGTAGTTTTAAAATTTTTCGGACGATTGCTTTTAAAATTATATCAAAAAAACGTTATTTTTTAGAAATAATGCGTTTTTCTTAAAAATCAAACAAAAACTGCTGTAACTTTTTTATTTCTTTATAAAAAAATGTAAATTTTGTTTAAATAATTTTATTTTCATGAAATCTAATTAGAAATGTAGTTTTAAAATTTTTCGGTCGATTATTTTTAAAATTATACCAAAAAAACGTTTTTCTTAAAAATCACACAAAAACTGCAGAAACTTTTTTATTTCTTTATAAAAAAATGTAAATTTTGTTTAAATAATTTTATTTTCATGAAATCTAATTAGAAATGTAGTTTTAAAATTTTTCGGACGATTACTTTTAAAATTATATCAAAAAAACTTTATTTTTTAGAAATAATGCGTTTTTCTTAAAAATCAAACAAAAACTGCTGTAACTTTTTTATTTCTTTATAAAAAAATGTAAATTTTGTTTAAATAATTTTATTTTCATGAAATCTAATTAGAAATGTAGTTTTAAAATTTTTCGGTCGATTATTTTTAAAATTATACCAAAAAAACGTTTTTCTTAAAAATCACACAAAAACTGCAGAAACTTTTTTATTTCTTTATAAAAAAATGTAAATTTTGTTTAAATAATTTTATTTTCATGAAATCTAATTATAAATGTAGTTTTAAAATTTTTCGGTCGATTATTTTTAAAATTATACCAAAAAAACGTTTTTCTTAAAAATCACACAAAAACTGCAGAAACTTTTTTATTTCTTTATAAAAAAATGTAAATTTTGTTTAAATAATATTATTTTCATGAAATCTAATTAGAAATGTAGTTTTAAAATTTTTCGGACGATTGCTTTTAAAATTATATCAAAAAAACGTTATTTTTTAGAAATAATGCGTTTTTCTTAAAAATCAAACAAAAACTGCTGTAACTTTTTTATTTCTTTATAAAAAAATGTAAATTTTGTTTAAATAATATTATTTTCATGAAATCTAATTAGAAATGTAGTTTTAAAATTTTTCGGACGATTACTTTTAAAATTATATCAAAAAAACGTTATTTTTTAGAAATAATGCGTTTTTCTTAAAAATCAAACAAAAACTGCTGTAACTTTTTTATTTCTTTATAAAAAAATGTAAATTTTGTTTAAATAATTTTATTTTCATGAAATCTAATTAGAAATGTAGTTTTGAAATTTTTCGGTTGATTATTTTTAAAATTATACCAAAAAAACGTTTTTCTTAAAAATCACACAAAAACTGCAGAAACTTTTTTATTTCTTTATAAAAAAATGTAAATTTTGTTTAAATAATATTATTTTCATGAAATCTAATTAGAAATGTAGTTTTAAAATTTTTCGGACGATTACTTTTAAAATTATATCAAAAAAACGTTATTTTTTAGAAATAATGCGTTTTTCTTAAAAATCAAACTAAAACTGCTGTAACTTTTTTATTTCTTTATAAAAAAGTGTAAATTTTGTTTAAATAATTTTATTTTCATGAAATCTAATTAGAAATGTAGTTTTAAAATTTTTCGGACGATTACTTTTAAAATTATATCAAAAAAACTTTATTTTTTAGAAATAATGCGTTTTTCTTAAAAATCAAACAAAAACTGCTGTAACTTTTTTATTTCTTTATAAAAAAATGTAAATTTTGTTTAAATAATTTTATTTTCATGAAATCTAATTAGAAATGTAGTTTTAAAATTTTTCGGTCGATTATTTTTAAAATTATACCAAAAAAACGTTTTTCTTAAAAATCACACAAAAACTGCAGAAACTTTTTTATTTCTTTATAAAAAAATGTAAATTTTGTTTAAATAATTTTATTTTCATGAAATCTAATTAGAAATGTAGTTTTAAAATTTTTCGGACGATTACTTTTAAAATTATATCAAAAAAACGTTATTTTTTAGAAATAATGCGTTTTTCTTAAAAATCAAACAAAAACTGCTGTAACTTTTTTATTTCTTTATAAAAAAATGTAAATTTTGTTTAAATAATTTTATTTTCATGAAATCTAATTAGAAATGTAGTTTTAAAATTTTTCGGTCGATTATTTTTAAAATTATACCAAAAAAACGTTTTTCTTAAAAATCACACAAAAACTGCAGAAACTTTTTTATTTCTTTATAAAAAAATGTAAATTTTGTTTAAATAATTTTATTTTCATGAAATCTAATTAGAAATGTAGTTTTAAAATTATATCAAAAAAACGTTACTTTTTAGAAATAATGCGTTTTTCTTAAAAATCAAACAAAAACTGCTGTAACTTTTTTATTTCTTTATAAAAAAATGTAAATTTTGATTAAATAATTTTATTTTCATGAAATCTAATTAGAAATGTACTTTTAAAATTTTTCGGTCGATTATTTTTAAAATTATACCAAAAAAACGTTTTTCTTAAAAATCACACAAAAACTGCAGAAACTTTTTTATTTCTTTATAAAAAAATGTAAATTTTGTTTAAATAATTTTATTTTCATGAAATCTAATTAGAAATGTAGTTTTAAAATTTTTCGGACGATTACTTTTAAAATTATATCAAAAAAACTTTATTTTTTAGAAATAATGCGTTTTTCTTAAAAATCAAACAAAAACTGCTGTAACTTTTTTATTTCTTTATAAAAAAATGTAAATTTTGTTTAAATAATTTTATTTTCATGAAATCTAATTAGAAATGTAGTTTTAAAATTTTTCGGTCGATTATTTTTAAAATTATACCAAAAAAACGTTTTTCTTAAAAATCACACAAAAACTGCAGAAACTTTTTTATTTCTTTATAAAAAAATGTAAATTTTGTTTAAATAATTTTATTTTCATGAAATCTAATTAGAAATGTAGTTTTAAAATTTTTCGGACGATTATTTTTAAAATTATACCAAAAAAACGTTTTTCTTAAAAATCAAACAAAAACTGCAGAAACTTTTTTATTTCTTTATAAAAAAATGTAAATTTTGTTTAAATAATTTTATTTTCATGAAATCTAATTAGAAATGTAGTTTTAAAATTTTTCGGTCGATTATTTTTAAAATTATACCAAAAAAACGTTTTTCTTAAAAATCACACAAAAACTGCAGAAACTTTTTTATTTCTTTATAAAAAAATGTAAATTTTGTTTAAATAATTATATTTTCATGAAATCTAATTAGAAATGTAGTTTTAAAATTTTTCGGACGATTACTTTTAAAATTATATCAAAAAAACGTTATTTTTTAGAAATAATGCGTTTTTCTTAAAAATCAAACAAAAACTGCTGTAACTTTTTTATTTCTTTATAAAAAATGTAAATTTTGTTTAAATAATTTTATTTTCATGAAATCTAATTAGAAATGTAGTTTTAAAATTTTTCGGTCGATTATTTTTAAAATTATACCAAAAAAACTTTTTTTTAAAAATCACACAAAAACTGCAGAAACTTTTTTATTTCTTTATAAAAAAATGTAAATTTTGTTTAAATAATATTATTTTCATGAAATCTAATTAGAAATGTAGTTTTAAAATTTTTCGGACGATTACTTTTAAAATTATATCAAAAAAACGTTATTTTTTAGAAATAATGCGTTTTTCTTAAAAATCAAACAAAAACTGCTGTAACTTTTTTATTTCTTTATAAAAAAATGTAAATTTTGTTTAAATAATATTATTTTCATGAAATCTAATTAGAAATGTAGTTTTAAAATTTTTCGGACGATTACTTTTAAAATTATATCAAAAAAACGTTATTTTTTAGAAATAATGCGTTTTTCTTAAAAATCAAACAAAAACTGCTGTAACTTTTTTATTTCTTTATAAAAAAATGTAAATTTTGTTTAAATAATTTTATTTTCATGAAATCTAATTAGAAATGTAGTTTTAAAATTTTTCGGTCGATTATTTTTAAAATTATACCAAAAAAACGTTTTTCTTAAAAATCACACAAAAACTGCAGAAACTTTTTTATTTCTTTATAAAAAAATGTAAATTTTGTTTAAATAATATTATTTTCATGAAATCTAATTAGAAATGTAGTTTTAAAATTTTTCGGACAATTACTTTTAAAATTATATCAAAAAACGTTATTTTTTAGAAATAATGCGTTTTTCTTAAAAATCAAACAAAAACTGCTGTAACTTTTTTATTTCTTTATAAAAAAATGTAAATTTTGTTTAAATAATTTTATTTTCATGAAATCTAATTAGAAATGTAGTTTTAAAATTTTTCGGTCGATTATTTTTAAAATTATACCAAAAAAACGTTTTTCTTAAAAATCACACAAAAACTGCAGAAACTTTTTTATTTCTTTATAAAAAAATGTAAATTTTGTTTAAATAATATTATTTTCATGAAATCTAATTAGAAATGTAGTTTTAAAATTTTTCGGACGATTACTTTTAAAATTATATCAAAAAAACGTTATTTTTTAGAAATAATGCGTTTTTCTTAAAAATCAAACTAAAACTGCTGTAACTTTTTTATTTCTTTATAAAAAAATGTAAATTTTGTTTAAATAATTTTATTTTCATGAAATCTAATTAGAAATGTAGTTTTAAAATTTTTCGGTAGATTATTTTTAAAATTATACCAAAAAAACGTTTTTCTTAAAAATCACACAAAAACTGCAGAAACTTTTTTATTTCTTTATAAAAAAATGTAAATTTTGTTTAAATAATATTATTTTCATGAAATCAAATTAGAAATGTAGTTTTAAAATTTTTCGGACGATTACTTTTAAAATTATATCAAAAAAACTTTATTTTTTAGAAATAATGCGTTTTTCTTAAAAATCAAACAAAAACTGCTGTAACTTTTTTATTTCTTTATAAAAAAATGTAAATTTTGTTTAAATAATTTTATTTTCATGAAATCTAATTAGAAATGTAGTTTTAAAATTTTTCGGACGATTACTTTTAAAATTATATCAAAAAAACTTTATTTTTTAGAAATAATGCGTTTTTCTTAAAAATCAAACAAAAACTGCTGTAACTTTTTTATTTCTTTATAAAAAAATGTAAATTTTGTTTAAATAATTTTATTTTCATGAAATCTAATTAGAAATGTAGTTTTAAAATTTTTCGGTCGATTATTTTTAAAATTATACCAAAAAAACGTTTTTCTTAAAAATCACACAAAAACTGCAGAAACTTTTTTATTTCTTTATAAAAAAATGTAAATTTTGTTTAAATAATTTTATTTTCATGAAATCTAATTAGAAATGTAGTTTTAAAATTTTTCGGTCGATTATTTTTAAAATTATACCAAAAAAACGTTTTCCTAAAAATCACACAAAAACTGCAGAAACTTTTTTATTTCTTTATAAAAAAATGTAAATTTTGTTTAAATAATTTTATTTTCATGAAATCTAATTAGAAATGTAGTTTTAAAATTTTTCGGACGATTACTTTTAAAATTATATCAAAAAAACGTTATTTTTTAGAAATAATGCGTTTTTCTTAAAAATCAAACAAAAACTGCTGTAACTTTTTTATTTCTTTATAAAAAAATGTAAATTTTGTCTAAATAATTTTATTTTCATGAAATCTAATTAGAAATGTAGTTTTAAAATTTTTCGGTCGATTATTTTTAAAATTATACCAAAAAAACGTTTTTCTTAAAAATCACACAAAAACTGCAGAAACTTTTTTATTTCTTTATAAAAAAATGTAAATTTTGTTTAAATAATATTATTTTCATGAAATCTAATTAGAAATGTAGTTTTAAAATTTTTCGGACGATTGCTTTTAAAATTATATCAAAAAAACGTTATTTTTTAGAAATAATGCGTTTTTCTTAAAAATCAAACAAAAACTGCTGTAACTTATTATTTCTTTATAAAAAAATGTAAATTTTGTTTAAATAATTTTATTTTCATGAAATCTAATTAGAAATGTAGTTTTAAAATTTTTCGGTCGATTATTTTTAAAATTATACCAAAAAAACGTTTTTCTTAAAAATCACACAAAAACTGCAGAAACTTTTTTATTTCTTTATAAAAAAATGTAAATTTTGTTTAAATAATTTTATTTTCATGAAATCTAATTAGAAATGTAGTTTTAAAATTTTTCGGACGATTACTTTTAAAATTATATCAAAAAAACTTTATTTTTTAGAAATAATGCGTTTTTCTTAAAAATCAAACAAAAACTGCTGTAACTTTTTTATTTCTTTATAAAAAAATGTAAATTTTGTTTAAATAATTTTATTTTCATGAAATCTAATTAGAAATGTAGTTTTAAAATTTTTCGGTCGATTATTTTTAAAATTATACCAAAAAAACGTTTTTCTTAAAAATCACACAAAAACTGCAGAAACTTTTTTATTTCTTTATAAAAAAATGTAAATTTTGTTTAAATAATTTTATTTTCATGAAATCTAATTAGAAATGTAGTTTTAAAGTTTTTCGGTCGATTATTTTTAAAATTATACCAAAAAAACGTTTTTCTTAAAAACCACACAAAAACTGCAGAAACTTTTTTATTTCTTTATAAAAAAATGTAAATTTTGTTTAAATAATATTATTTTCATGAAATCTAATTAGAAATGTAGTTTTAAAATTTTTCGGACGATTGCTTTTAAAATTATATCAAAAAAACGTTATTTTTTAGAAATAATGCGTTTTTCTTAAAAATCAAACAAAAACTGCTGTAACTTTTTTATTTCTTTATAAAAAAATGTAAATTTTGTTTAAATAATATTATTTTCATGAAATCTAATTAGAAATGTAGTTTTAAAATTTTTCGGACGATTACTTTTAAAATTATATCAAAAAAACGTTATTTTTTAGAAATAATGCGTTTTTCATAAAAATCAAACAAAAACTGCTGTAACTTTTTTATTTCTTTATAAAAAAATGTAAATTTTGTTTAAATAATTTTATTTTCATGAAATCTAATTAGAAATGTAGTTTTGAAATTTTTCGGTTGATTATTTTTAAAATTATACCAAAAAAACGTTTTTCTTAAAAATCACACAAAAACTGCAGAAACTTTTTTATTTCTTTATAAAAAAATGTAAATTTTGTTTAAATAATATTATTTTCATGAAATCTAATTAGAAATGTAGTTTTAAAATTTTTCGGACGATTACTTTTAAAATTATATCAAAAAAACGTTATTTTTTAGAAATAATGCGTTTTTCTTAAAAATCAAACTAAAACTGCTGTAACTTTTTTATTTCTTTATAAAAAAGTGTAAATTTTGTTTAAATAATTTTATTTTCATGAAATCTAATTAGAAATGTAGTTTTAAAATTTTTCGGGCGATTATTTTTAAAATTATACCAAAAAAACGTTTTTCTTAAAAATCACACAAAAACTGCAGAAACTTTTTTATTTCTTTATAAAAAAATGTAAATTTTGTTTAAATAATATTATTTTCATGAAATCTAATTAGAAATGTAGTTTTAAAATTTTTCGGACGATTACTTTTAAAATTATATCAAAAAAACGTTATTTTTTAGAAATAATGCGTTTTTCTTAAAAATCAAACTAAAACTGCTGTAACTTTTTTATTTCTTTATAAAAAAATGTAAATTTTGTTTAAATAATTTTATTTTCATGAAATCTAATTAGAAATGTAGTTTTAAAATTTTTCGGTCGATTATTTTTAAAATTATACCAAAAAAACGTTTTTCTTAAAAATCACACAAAAACTGCAGAAACTTTTTTATTTCTTTATAAAAAAATGTAAATTTTGTTTAAATAATTTTATTTTCATGAAATCTAATTAGAAATGTAGTTTTAAAATTATATCAAAAAAACGTTATTTTTTAGAAATAATGCGTTTTTCTTAAAAATCAAACAAAAACTGCTGTAACTTTTTTATTTCTTTATAAAAAAATGTAAATTTTGTTTAAATAATTTTATTTTCATGAAATCTAATTAGAAATGTACTTTTAAAATTTTTCGGTCGATTATTTTTAAAATTATACCAAAAAAACGTTTTTCTTAAAAATCACACAAAAACTGCAGAAACTTTTTTATTTCTTTATAAAAAAATGTAAATTTTGTTTAAATAATTTTATTTTCATGAAATCTAATTAGAAATGTAGTTTTAAAATTTTTCGGACGATTACTTTTAAAATTATATCAAAAAAACTTTATTTTTTAGAAATAATGCGTTTTTCTTAAAAATCAAACAAAAACTGCTGTAACTTTTTTATTTCTTTATAAAAAAATGTAAATTTTGTTTAAATAATTTTATTTTCATGAAATCTAATTAGAAATGTAGTTTTAAAATTTTTCGGTCGATTATTTTTAAAATTATACCAAAAAAACGTTTTTCTTAAAAATCACACAAAAACTGCAGAAACTTTTTTATTTCTTTATAAAAAAATGTAAATTTTGTTTAAATAATTTTATTTTCATGAAATCTAATTAGAAATGTAGTTTTAAAATTTTTCGGACGATTATTTTTAAAATTATACCAAAAAAACGTTTTTCTTAAAAATCAAACAAAAACTTCAGAAACTTTTTTATTTCTTTATAAAAAAATGTAAATTTTGTTTAAATAATTTTATTTTCATGAAATCTAATTAGAAATGTAGTTTTAAAATTTTTCGGTCGATTATTTTTAAAATTATACCAAAAAAACGTTTTTCTTAAAAATCACACAAAAACTGCAGAAACTTTTTTATTTCTTTATAAAAAAATGTAAATTTTGTTTAAATAATTATATTTTCATGAAATCTAATTAGAAATGTAGTTTTAAAATCTTTCGGACGATTACTTTTAAAATTATATCAAAAAAACGTTATTTTTTAGAAATAATGCGTTTTTCTTAAAAATCAAACAAAAACTGCTGTAACTTTTTTATTTCTTTATAAAAAATGTAAATTTTGTTTAAATAATTTTATTTTCATGAAATCTAATTAGAAATGTAGTTTTAAAATTTTTCGGTCGATTATTTTTAAAATTATACCAAAAAAACTTTTTTCTTAAAAATCACACAAAAACTGCAGAAACTTTTTTATTTCTTTATAAAAAAATGTAAATTTTGTTTAAATAATATTATTTTCATGAAATCTAATTAGAAATGTAGTTTTAAAATTTTTCGGACGATTACTTTTAAAATTATATCAAAAAAACGTTATTTTTTAGAAATAATGCGTTTTTCTTAAAAATCAAACAAAAACTGCTGTAACTTTTTTATTTCTTTATAAAAAAATGTAAATTTTGTTTAAATAATATTATTTTCATGAAATCTAATTAGAAATGTAGTTTTAAAATTTTTCGGACGATTACTTTTAAAATTATATCAAAAAAACGTTATTTTTTAGAAATAATGCGTTTTTCTTAAAAATCAAACAAAAACTGCTGTAACTTTTTTATTTCTTTATAAAAAAATGTAAATTTTGTTTAAATAATTTTATTTTCATGAAATCTAATTAGAAATGTAGTTTTAAAATTTTTCGGTCGATTATTTTTAAAATTATACCAAAAAAACGTTTTTCTTAAAAATCACACAAAAACTGCAGAAACTTTTTTATTTCTTTATAAAAAAATGTAAATTTTGTTTAAATAATATTATTTTCATGAAATCTAATTAGAAATGTAGTTTTAAAATTTTTCGGACGATTACTTTTAAAATTATATCAAAAAACGTTATTTTTTAGAAATAATGCGTTTTTCTTAAAAATCAAACAAAAACTGCTGTAACTTTTTTATTTCTTTATAAAAAAATGTAAATTTTGTTTAAATAATTTTATTTTCATGAAATCTAATTAGAAATGTAGTTTTAAAATTTTTCGGTCGATTATTTTTAAAATTATACCAAAAAAACGTTTTTCTTAAAAATCAAACTAAAACTGCTGTAACTTTTTTATTTCTTTATAAAAAAATGTAAATTTTGTTTAAATAATATTATTTTCATGAAATCTAATTAGAAATGTAGTTTTAAAATTTTTCGGACGATTACTTTTAAAATTATATCAAAAAAACGTTATTTTTTAGAAATAATGCGTTTTTCTTAAAAATCAAACAAAAACTGCTGTAACTTTTTTATTTCTTTATAAAAAAATGTAAATTTTGTTTAAATAATTTTATTTTCATGAAATCTAATTAGAAATGTAGTTTTAAAATTTTTCGGTCGATTATTTTTAAAATTATACCAAAAAAACGTTTTTCTTAAAAATCACACAAAAACTGCAGAAACTTTTTTATTTCTTTATAAAAAAATGTAAATTTTGTTTAAATAATATTATTTTCATGAAATCCAATTAGAAATGTAGTTTTAAAATTTTTCGGACGATTACTTTTAAAATTATATCAAAAAAACGTTATTTTTTAGAAATAATGCGTTTTTCTTAAAAATCAAACAAAAACTGCTGTAACTTTTTTATTTCTTTATAAAAAAATGTAAATTTTGTTTAAATAATTTTATTTTCATGAAATCTAATTAGAAATGTAGTTTTAAAATTTTTCGGTCGATTATTTTTAAAATTATACCAAAAAAACGTTTTTCTTAAAAATCAAACTAAAACTGCTGTAACTTTTTTATTTCTTTATAAAAAAATGTAAATTTTGTTTAAATAATATTATTTTCATAAAATCTAATTAGAAATGTAGTTTTAAAATTTTTCGGACGATTACTTTTAAAATTATATCAAAAAAACGTTATTTTTTAGAAATAATGCGTTTTTCTTAAAAATCAAACAAAAACTGCTGTAACTTTTTTATTTCTTTATAAAAAAATGTAAATTTTGTTTAAATAATTTTATTTTCATGAAATCTAATTAGAAATGTAGTTTTAAAATTTTTCGGTCGATTATTTTTAAAATTATACCAAAAAAAACGTTTTTCTTAAAAATCAAACTAAAACTGCTGTAACTTTTTTATTTCTTTATAAAAAAATGTAAATTTTGTTTAAATAATATTATTTTCATGAAATCTAATTAGAAATGTAGTTTTAAAATTTTTCGGACGATTACTTTTAAAATTATATCAAAAAAACGTTATTTTTTAGAAATAATGCGTTTTTCTTAAAAATCAAACAAAAACTGCTGTAACTTTTTTATTTCTTTATAAAAAAATGTAAATTTTGTTTAAATAATTTTATTTTCATGAAATCTAATTAGAAATGTAGTTTTAAAATTTTTCGGTCGATTATTTTTAAAATTATACCAAAAAAAACGTTTTTCTTAAAAATCAAACTAAAACTGCTGTAACTTTTTTATTTCTTTATAAAAAAATGTAAATTTTGTTTAAATAATATTATTTTCATGAAATCTAATTAGAAATGTAGTTTTAAAATTTTTCGGACGATTACTTTTAAAATTATATCAAAAAAACGTTATTTTTTAGAAATAATGCGTTTTTCTTAAAAATCAAACAAAAACTGCTGTAACTTTTTTATTTCTTTATAAAAAAATGTAAATTTTGTTTAAATAATTTTATTTTCATGAAATCTAATTAGAAATGTAGTTTTAAAATTTTTCGGTCGATTATTTTTAAAATTATACCAAAAAAACGTTTTTCTTAAAAATCAAACTAAAACTGCTGTAACTTTTTTATTTCTTTATAAAAAAATGTAAATTTTGTTTAAATAATATTATTTTCATGAAATCTAATTAGAAATGTAGTTTTAAAATTTTTCGGACGATTACTTTTAAAATTATATCAAAAAAACGTTATTTTTTAGAAATAATGCGTTTTTCTTAAAAATCAAACAAAAACTGCTGTAACTTTTTTATTTCTTTATAAAAAAATGTAAATTTTGTTTAAATAATTTTATTTTCATGAAATCTAATTAGAAATGTAGTTTTAAAATTTTTCGGTCGATTATTTTTAAAATTATACCAAAAAAAACATTTTTCTTAAAAATCACACAAAAACTGCAGAAACTTTTTTATTTCTTTATAAAAAAATGTAAATTTTAATTAAATAATTTTATTTTCATGAAATCTAATTAGAAATGTAGTTTTAAAATTTTTCGGACGATTACTTTTAAAATTATATCAAAAAAACGTTATTTTTTAGAAATAATGCGTTTTTCTTAAAAATCAAACAAAAACTGCTGTAACTTTTTTATTTCTTTATAAAAAAATGTAAATTTTGTTTAAATAATTTTATTTTCATGAAATCTAATTAGAAATGTAGTTTTAAAATTTTTCGGTCGATTATTTTTAAAATTATACCAAAAAAACGTTTTTCTTAAAAATCAAACTAAAACTGCTATAACTTTTTTATTTCTTTATAAAAAAATGTAAATTTTATTTAAATAATATTATTTTCATGAAATCTAATTAGAAATGTAGTTTTAAAATTTTTCGGACGATTACTTTTAAAATTATATCAAAAAAACGTTATTTTTTAGAAATAATGCGTTTTTCTTAAAAATCAAACAAAAACTGCTGTAACTTTTTTATTTCTTTATAAAAAAATGTAAATTTTGTTTAAATAATTTTATTTTCATGAAATCTAATTAGAAATGTAGTTTTAAAATTTTTCGGTCGATTATTTTTAAAATTATACCAAAAAAACGTTTTTCTTAAAAATCACACAAAAACTGCAGAAACTTTTTTATTTCTTTATAAAAAAATGTAAATTTTGTTTAAATAATATTATTTTCATGAAATCTAATTAGAAATGTAGTTTTAAAATTTTTCGGACGATTACTTTTAAAATTATATCAAAAAAACGTTATTTTTTAGAAATAATGCGTTTTTCTTAAAAATCAAACAAAAACTGCTGTAACTTTTTTATTTCTTTATAAAAAAATGTAAATTTTGTTTAAATAATTTTATTTTCATGAAATCTAATTAGAAATGTAGTTTTAAAATTTTTCGGTCGATTATTTTTAAAATTATACCAAAAAAACGTTTTTCTTAAAAATCAAACTAAAACTGCTGTAACTTTTTTATTTCTTTATAAAAAAATGTAAATTTTGTTTAAATAATATTATTTTCATGAAATCTAATTAGAAATGTAGTTTTAAAATTTTTCGGACGATTACTTTTAAAATTATATCAAAAAAACGTTATTTTTTAGAAATAATGCGTTTTTCTTAAAAATCAAACAAAAACTGCTGTAACTTTTTTATTTCTTTATAAAAAAATGTAAATTTTGTTTAAATAATTTTATTTTCATGAAATCTAATTAGAAATGTAGTTTTAAAATTTTTCGGTCGATTATTTTTAAAATTATACCAAAAAAACGTTTTTCTTAAAAATCACACAAAAACTGCAGAAACTTTTTTATTTCTTTATAAAAAAATGTAAATTTTGTTTAAATAATTTTATTTTCATGAAATCTAATTAGAAATGTAGTTTTAAAATTTTTCGGACGATTACTTTTAAAATTATATCAAAAAAACGTTATTTTTTAGAAATAATGCGTTTTTCTTAAAAATCAAAGAAAAACTGCTGTAACTTTTTTATTTCTTTATAAAAAAATGTAAATTTTGTTTAAATTATTTTATTTTCATGAAATCTAATTAGAAATGTAGTTTTAAAATTTTTCGGTCGATTATTTTTAAAATTATACCAAAAAAACGTTTTTCTTAAAAATCACACAAAAACTGCAGAAACTTTTTTATTTCTTTATAAAAAAATGTAAATTTTGTTTAAATAATTTTATTTTCATGAAATCTAATTAGAAATGTAGTTTTAAAATTTTTCGGACGATTACTTTTAAAATTATATCAAAAAAACGTTATTTTTTAGAAATAATGCGTTTTTCTTAAAAATCAAACAAAAACTGCTGTAACTTTTTTATTTCTTTATAAAAAAATGTAAATTTTGTTTAAATAATTTTATTTTCATGAAATCTAATTAGAAATGTAGTTTTAAAATTTTTCGGTCGATTATTTTTAAAATTATACCAAAAAAACGTTTTTCTTAAAAATCAAACTAAAACTGCTGTAACTTTTTTATTTCTTTATAAAAAAATGTAAATTTTGTTTAAATAATATTATTTTCATGAAATCTAATTAGAAATGTAGTTTTAAAATTTTTCGGACGATTACTTTTAAAATTATATCAAAAAAACGTAATTTTTTAGAAATAATGCGTTTTTCTTAAAAATCAAACAAAAACTGCTGTAACTTTTTTATTTCTTTATAAAAAAATGTAAATTTTGTTTAAATAATTTTATTTTCATGAAATCTAATTAGAAATGTAGTTTTAAAATTTTTCGGTCGATTATTTTTAAAATTATACCAAAAAAACGTTTTTCTTAAAAATCAAACTAAAACTGCTGTAACTTTTTTATTTTTTTATAAAAAAATGTAAATTTTGTTTAAATAATATTATTTTCATGAAATCTAATTAGAAATGTAGTTTTAAAATTTTTCGGACGATTACTTTTAAAATTATATCAAAAAAACGTTATTTTTTAGAAATAATGCGTTTTTCTTAAAAATCAAACAAAAACTGCTGTAACTTTTTTATTTCTTTATAAAAAAATGTAAATTTTGTTTAAATAATTTTATTTTCATGAAATCTAATTAGAAATGTAGTTTTAAAATTTTTCGGTCGATTATTTTTAAAATTATACCAAAAAAACGTTTTTCTTAAAAATCAAACTAAAACTGCTGTAACTTTTTTATTTCTTTATAAAAAAATGTAAATTTTGTTTAAATAATTTTATTTTCATGAAATCTAATTAGAAATGTAGTTTTAAAATTTTTCGGACGATTACTTTTAAAATTATATCAAAAAAACGTTATTTTTTAGAAATAATGCGTTTTTCTTAAAAATCAAACAAAAACTGCTGTAACTTTTTTATTTCTTTATAAAAAAATGTAAATTTTGTTTAAATAATTTTATTTTCATGAAATCTAATTAGAAATGTAGTTTTAAAATTTTTCGGTCGATTATTTTTAAAATTATACCAAAAAAACGTTTTTCTTAAAAATCAAACTAAAACTGCTGTAACTTTTTTATTTCTTTATAAAAAAATGTAAATTTTGTTTAAATAATATTATTTTCATGAAATCTAATTAGAAATGTAGTTTCAAAATTTTTCGGACGATTACTTTTAAAATTATATCAAAAAAACGTTATTTTTTAGAAATAATGCGTTTTTCTTAAAAATCAAACAAAAACTGCTGTAACTTTTTTATTTCTTTATAAAAAAATGTAAATTTTGTTTAAATAATTTTATTTTCATGAAATCTAATTAGAAATGTAGTTTTAAAATTTTTCGGTCGATTATTTTTAAAATTATACCAAAAAAACGTTTTTCTTAAAAATCACACAAAAACTGCAGAAACTTTTTTATTTCTTTATAAAAAAATGTAAATTTTGTTTAAATAATTTTATTTTCATGAAATCTAATTAGAAATGTAGTTTTAAAATTTTTCGGACGATTACTTTTAAAATTATATCAAAAAAACGTTATTTTTTAGAAATAATGCGTTTTTCTTAAAAATCAAACAAAAACTGCTGTAACTTTTTTATTTCTTTATAAAAAAATGTAAATTTTGTTTAAATAATTTTATTTTCATGAAATCTAATTAGAAATGTAGTTTTAAAATTTTTCGGTCGATTATTTTTAAAATTATACCAAAAAAACGTTTTTCTTAAAAATCAAACTAAAACTGCTGTAACTTTTTTATTTCTTTATAAAAAAATGTAAATTTTGTTTAAATAATATTATTTTCATGAAATCTAATTAGAAATGTAGTTTTAAAATTTTTCGGACGATTACTTTTAAAATTATATCAAAAAAACGTTATTTTTTAGAAATAATGCGTTTTTCTTAAAAATCAAACAAAAACTGCTGTAACTTTTTTATTTCTTTATAAAAAAATGTAAATTTTGTTTAAATAATTTTATTTTCATGAAATCTAATTAGAAATGTAGTTTTAAAATTTTTCGGTCGATTATTTTTAAAATTATACCAAAAAAACGTTTTTCTTAAAAATCACACAAAAACTGCAGAAACTTTTTTATTTCTTTATAAAAAAATGTAAATTTTGTTTAAATAATATTATTTTGATGAAATCTAATTAGAAATGTAGTTTTAAAATTTTTCGGACGATTACTTTTAAAATTATATCAAAAAAGCGTTATTTTTTAGAAATAATGCGTTTTTCTTAAAAATCAAACAAAAACTGCTGTAACTTTTTTATTTCTTTATAAAAAAATGTAAATTTTGTTTAAATAATTTTATTTTCATGAAATCTAATTAGAAATGTAGTTTTAAAATTTTTCGGTCGATTATTTTTAAAATTATACCAAAAAAACGTTTTTCTTAAAAATCACACAAAAACTGCAGAAACTTTTTTATTTCTTTATAAAAAAATGTAAATTTTGTTTAAATAATATTATTTTCATGAAATCTAATTAGAAATGTAGTTTTAAAATTTTTCGGACGATTACTTTTAAAATTATATCAAAAAAACGTTATTTTTTAGAAATAATGCGTTTTTCTTAAAAATCAAACAAAAACTGCTGTAACTTTTTTATTTCTTTATAAAAAAATGTAAATTTTGTTTAAATAATATTATTTTCATGAAATCTAATTAGAAATGTAGTTTTAAAATTTTTCGGACGATTACTTTTAAAATTATATCAAAAAAACGTTATTTTTTAGAAATAATGCGTTTTTCTTAAAAATCAAACAAAAACTGCTGTAACTTTTTTATTTCTTTATAAAAAAATGTAAATTTTGTTTAAATAATTTTATTTTCATGAAATCTAATTAGAAATGTAGTTTTAAAATTTTTCGGTCGATTATCTTTAAAATTATACCAAAAAAACGTTTTTCTTAAAAATCACACAAAAACTGCAGAAACTTTTTTATTTCTTTATAAAAAAATGTAAATTTTGTTTAAATAATATTATTTTCATGAAATCTAATTAGAAATGTAGTTTTAAAATTTTTCGGACGATTACTTTTAAAATTACATCAAAAAAACTTTATTTTTTAGAAATAATGCGTTTTTCTTAAAAATCAAACAAAAACTGCTGTAACTTTTTTATTTCTTTATAAAAAAATGTAAATTTTGTTTAAATAATTTTATTTTCATGAAATCTAATTAGAAATGTAGTTTTAAAATTTTTCGGTCGATTATTTTTAAAATTATACCAAAAAAACGTTTTTCTTAAAAATCACACAAAAACTGCAGAAACTTTTTTATTTCTTTATAAAAAAATGTAAATTTTGTTTAAATAATTTTATTTTCATGAAATCTAATTAGAAATGTAGTTTTAAAATTTTTCGGACGATTACTTTTAAAATTATATCAAAAAAACGTTATTTTTTAGAAATAATGCGTTTTTCTTAAAAATCAAACAAAAACTGCTGTAACTTTTTTATTTCTTTATAAAAAAATGTAAATTTTGTTTAAATAATTTTATTTTCATGAAATCTAATTAGAAATGTAGTTTTAAAATTTTTCGGTCGATTATTTTTAAAATTATACCAAAAAAACGTTTTTCTTAAAAATCAAACTAAAACTGCTGTAACTTTTTTATTTCTTTATAAAAAAATGTAAATTTTGTTTAAATAATATTATTTTCATGAAATCTAATTAGAAATGTAGTTTTAAAATTTTTCGGACGATTACTTTTAAAATTATATCAAAAAAACGTTATTTTTTAGAAATAATGCGTTTTTCTTAAAAATCAAACAAAAACTGCTGTAACTTTTTTATTTCTTTATAAAAAAATGTAAATTTTGTTTAAATAATTTTATTTTCATGAAATCTAATTAGAAATGTAGTTTTAAAATTTTTCGGTCGATTATTTTTAAAATTATACCAAAAAACGTTTTTCTTAAAAATCACACAAAAACTGCAGAAACTTTTTTATTTCTTTATAAAAAAATGTAAATTTTGTTTAAATAATTTTATTTTCATGAAATCTAATTAGAAATGTAGTTTTAAAATTTTTCGGACGATTACTTTTAAAATTATATCAAAAAAACGTTATTTTTTAGAAATAATGCGTTTTTCTTAAAAATCAAACAAAAACTGCTGTAACTTTTTTATTTCTTTATAAAAAAATGTAAATTTTGTTTAAATAATTTTATTTTCATGAAATCTAATTAGAAATGTAGTTTTAAAATTTTTCGGTCGATTATTTTTAAAATTATACCAAAAAAACGTTTTTCTTAAAAATCACACAAAAACTGCAGAAACTTTTTTATTTCTTTATAAAAAAATGTAAATTTTGTTTAAATAATTTTATTTTCATGAAATCTAATTAGAAATGTAGTTTTAAAATTTTTCGGACGATTACTTTTAAAATTATATCAAAAAAACTTTATTTTTTAGAAATAATGCGTTTTTCTTAAAAATCAAACAAAAACTGCTGTAACTTTTTTATTTCTTTATAAAAAAATGTAAATTTTGTTTAAATAATTTTATTTTCATGAAATCTAATTAGAAATGTAGTTTTAAAATTTTTCGGTCGATTATTTTTAAAATTATACCAAAAAAACGTTTTTCTTAAAAATCAAACTAAAACTGCTGTAACTTTTTTATTTCTTTATAAAAAAATGTAAATTTTGTTTATATAATATTATTTTCATGAAATCTAATTAGAAATGTAGTTTTAAAATTTTTCGGACGATTACTTTTAAAATTATATCAAAAAAACGTTATTTTTTAGAAATAATGCGTTTTTCTTAAAAATCAAACAAAAACTGCTGTAACTTTTTTATTTCTTTATAAAAAAATGTAAATTTTGTTTAAATAATTTTATTTTCATGAAATCTAATTAGAAATGTAGTTTTAAAATTTTTCGGTCGATTATTTTTAAAATTATACCAAAAAAACGTTTTTCTTAAAAATCAAACTAAAACTGCTGTAACTTTTTTATTTCTTTATAAAAAAATGTAAATTTTGTTTAAATAATATTATTTTCATGAAATCTAATTAGAAATGTAGTTTTAAAATTTTTCGGACGATTACTTTTAAAATTATATCAAAAAAACGTTATTTTTTAGAAATAATGCGTTTTTCTTAAAAATCAAACAAAAACTGCTGTAACTTTTTTATTTCTTTATAAAAAAATGTAAATTTTGTTTAAATAATTTTATTTTCATGAAATCTAATTAGAAATGTAGTTTTAAAATTTTTCGGTCGATTATTTTTAAAATTATACCAAAAAAACGTTTTTCTTAAAAATCACACAAAAACTGCAGAAACTTTTTTATTTCTTTATAAAAAAATGTAAATTTTGTTTAAATAATTTTATTTTCATGAAATCTAATTAGAAATGTAGTTTTAAAATTTTTCGGACGATTACTTTTAAAATTATATCAAAAAAACGTTATTTTTTAGAAATAATGCGTTTTTCTTAAAAATCAAACAAAAACTGCTGTAACTTTTTTATTTCTTTATAAAAAAATGTAAATTTTGTTTAAATAATTTTATTTTCATGAAATCTAATTAGAAATGTAGTTTTAAAATTTTTCGGTCGATTATTTTTAAAATTATACCAAAAAAACGTTTTTCTTAAAAATCACACAAAAACTGCAGAAACTTTTTTATTTCTTTATAAAAAAATGTAAATTTTGTTTAAATAATTTTATTTTCATGAAATCTAATTAGAAATGTAGTTTTAAAATTTTTCGGACGATTACTTTTAAAATTATATCAAAAAAACGTTATTTTTTAGAAATAATGCGTTTTTCTTAAAAATCAAACGAAAACTGCTGTAACTTTTTTATTTCTTTATAAAAAAATGAAATGTAAATTTTGTTTAAATAATTTTATTTTCATGAAATCTAATTAGAAATGTAGTTTTAAAATTTTTCGGTCGATTATTTTTAAAATTATACCAAAAAAACGTTTTTCTTAAAATCAAACTAAAACTGCTGTAACTTTTTTATTTCTTTATAAAAAAATGTAAATTTTGTTTAAATAATATTATTTTCATGAAATCTAATTAGAAATGTAGTTTTAAAATTTTTCGGACGATTACTTTTAAAATTATATCAAAAAAACGTTATTTTTTAGAAATAATGCGTTTTTCTTAAAAATCAAACAAAAACTGCTGTAACTTTTTTATTTCTTTATAAAAAAATGTAAATTTTGTTTAAATAATTTTATTTTCATGAAATCTAATTAGAAATGTAGTTTTAAAATTTTTCGGTCGATTATTTTTAAAATTATACCAAAAAAACGTTTTTCTTAAAATCACACAAAAACTGCAGAAACTTTTTTATTTCTTTATAAAAAAATGTAAATTTTGTTTAAATAATTTTATTTTCATGAAATCTAATTAGAAATGTAGTTTTAAAATTTTTCGGACGATTACTTTTAAAATTATATCAAAAAAACGTTATTTTTAGAAATAATGCGTTTTTCTTAAAATCAAACAAAAACTGCTGTAACTTTTTATTTCTTTATAAAAAAATGTAAATTTTGTTTAAATAATTTTATTTTCATGAAATCTAATTAGAAATGTAGTTTTAAAATTTTTCGGTCGATTATTTTTAAAATTATACCAAAAAAACGTTTTTCTTAAAAATCAAACTAAAAGTGCTGTAACTTTTTTATATCTTTATAAAAAAATGTAAATTTTGTTTAAATAATTTTATTTTCATGAAATCTAATTAGAAATGTAGTTTTAAAATTTTTCGGTCGATTATTTTTAAAATTATACCAAAAAAACGTTTTTCTTAAAAATCAAACTAAAACTGCTGTAACTTTTTTATTTCTTTATAAAAAAATGTAAATTTTGTTTAAATAATATTATTTTCATGAAATCTAATTAGAAATGTAGTTTTAAAATTTTTCGGACGATTACTTTTAAAATTATATCAAAAAAACGTTATTTTTTAGAAATAATGCGTTTTTCTTAAAAATCAAACAAAAACTGCTGTAACTTTTTTATTTCTTTATAAAAAAATGTAAATTTTGTTTAAATAATTTTATTTTCATGAAATCTAATTAGAAATGTAGTTTTAAAATTTTTCGGT
This sequence comes from Stenus bimaculatus, assembly GCA_963971135.1. NCBI lineage: Eukaryota > Metazoa > Arthropoda > Insecta > Coleoptera > Staphylinidae > Stenus > Stenus bimaculatus. Next base: position 21,762 of record CAXARA010000247.1, on the reverse strand, counting down.
CGATTATTTTTAAAATTATACCAAAAAAACGTTTTTCTTAAAAATCAAACAAAAACTGCTGTAACTTTTTTATTTCTTTATAAAAAAATGTAAATTTTGTTTAAATAATTTTATTTTCATGAAATCTAATTAGAAATGTAGTTTTAAAATTTTTCGGTCGATTATTTTTAAAATTATACCAAAAAAACGTTTTTCTTAAAAATCAAACTAAAACTGCTGTAACTTTTTTATTTCTTTATAAAAAAATGTAAATTTTGTTTAAATAATATTGTTTTCATGAAATCTAATTAGAAATGTAGTTTTAAAATTTTTCGGACGATTACTTTTAAAATTATATCAAAAAAACGTTATTTTTTAGAAATAATGCGTTTTTCTTAAAAATCAAACAAAAACTGCTGTAACTTTTTTATTTCTTTATAAAAAAATGTAAATTTTGTTTAAATAATTTTATTTTCATGAAATCTAATTAGAAATGTAGTTTTAAAATTTTTCGGTCGATTATTTTTAAAATTATACCAAAAAAACGTTTTTCTTAAAAATCACACAAAAACTGCAGAAACTTTTTTATTTCTTTATAAAAAAATGTAAATTTTGTTTAAATAATATTATTTTCATGAAATCTAATTAGAAATGTAGTTTTAAAATTTTTCGGACGATTACTTTTAAAATTATATCAAAAAAACGTTATTTTTTAGAAATAATGCGTTTTTCTTAAAAATCAAACAAAAACTGCTGTAACTTTTTTATTTCTTTATAAAAAAATGTAAATTTTGTTTAAATAATTTTATTTTCATGAAATCTAATTAGAAATGTAGTTTTAAAATTTTTCGGTCGATTATTTTTAAAATTATACCAAAAAAACGTTTTTCTTAAAAATCAAACTAAAACTGCTGTAACTTTTTTATTTCTTTATAAAAAAATGTAAATTTTGTTTAAATAATATTATTTTCATGAAATCTAATTAGAAATGTAGTTTTAAAATTTTTCGGACGATTACTTTTAAAATTATATCAAAAAAACGTTATTTTTTAGAAATAATGCGTTTTTCTTAAAAATCAAACAAAAACTGCTGTAACTTTTTTATTTCTTTATAAAAAAATGTAAATTTTGTTTAAATAATTTTATTTTCATGAAATCTAATTAGAAATGTAGTTTTAAAATTTTTCGGTCGATTATTTTTAAAATTATACCAAAAAAACGTTTTTCTTAAAAATCAAACTAAAACTGCTGTAACTTTTTTATTTCTTTATAAAAAAATGTAAATTTTGTTTAAATAATATTATTTTCATGAAATCTAATTAGAAATGTAGTTTTAAAATTTTTCGGACGATTACTTTTAAAATTATATCAAAAAAACGTTATTTTTTAGAAATAATGCGTTTTTCTTAAAAATCAAACAAAAACTGCTGTAACTTTTTTATTTCTTTATAAAAAAATGTAAATTTTGTTTAAATAATTTTATTTTCATGAAATCTAATTAGAAATGTAGTTTTAAAATTTTTCGGTCGATTATTTTTAAAATTATACCAAAAAAACGTTTTTCTTAAAAATCACACAAAAACTGCAGAAACTTTTTTATTTCTTTATATAAAAATGCAAATTTTGTTTAAATAATTTTATTTTCATGAAATCTAATTAGAAATGTAGTTTTAAAATTTTTCGGACGATTACTTTTAAAATTATATCAAAAAAACGTTATTTTTTAGAAATAATGCGTTTTTCTTAAAAATCAAACAAAAACTGCTGTAACTTTTTTATTTCTTTATAAAAAAATGTAAATTTTGTTTAAATAATTTTATTTTCATGAAATCTAATTAGAAATGTAGTTTTAAAATTTTTCGGTCGATTATTTTTAAAATTATACCAAAAAAACGTTTTTCTTAAAAATCACACAAAAACTGCAGAAACTTTTTTATTTCTTTATAAAAAAATGTAAATTTTGTTTAAATAATTTTATTTTCATGAAATCTAATTAGAAATGTAGTTTTAAAATTTTTCGGACGATTACTTTTAAAATTATATCAAAAAAACGTTATTTTTTAGAAATAATGCGTTTTTCTTAAAAATCAAACAAAAACTGCTGTAACTTTTTTATTTCTTTATAAAAAAATGTAAATTTTGTTTAAATAATTTTATTTTCATGAAATCTAATTAGAAATGTAGTTTTAAAATTTTTCGGTCGATTATTTTTAAAATTATACCAAAAAAACGTTTTTCTTAAAAATCAAACTAAAACTGCTGTAACTTTTTTATTTCCTTATAAAAAAATGTAAATTTTGTTTAAATAATATTATTTTCATGAAATCTAATTAGAAATGTAGTTTTAAAATTTTTCGGACGATTACTTTTAAAATTATATCAAAAAAACGTTATTTTTTAGAAATAATGCGTTTTTCTTAAAAATCAAACAAAAACTGCTGTAACTTTTTTATTTCTTTATAAAAAAATGTAAATTTTGTTTAAATAATTTTATTTTCATGAAATCTAATTAGAAATGTAGTTTTAAAATTTTTCGGTCGATTATTTTTAAAATTATACCAAAAAAACATTTTTCTTAAAAATCACACAAAAACTGCAGAAACTTTTTTATTTCTTTATAAAAAAATGTAAATTTTAATTAAATAATTTTATTTTCATGAAATCTAATTAGAAATGTAGTTTTAAAATTTTTCGGACGATTACTTTTAAAATTATATCAAAAAAACGTTATTTTTTAGAAATAATGCGTTTTTCTTAAAAATCAAACAAAAACTGCTGTAACTTTTTTATTTCTTTATAAAAAAATGTAAATTTTGTTTAAATAATTTTATTTTCATGAAATCTAATTAGAAATGTAGTTTTAAAATTTTTCGGTCGATTATTTTTAAAATTATACCAAAAAAACGTTTTTCTTAAAAATCAAACTAAAACTGCTGTAACTTTTTTATTTCTTTATAAAAAAATGTAAATTTTGTTTAAATAATATTATTTTCATGAAATCTAATTAGAAATGTAGTTTTAAAATTTTTCGGACGATTACTTTTAAAATTATATCAAAAAAACGTTATTTTTTAGAAATAATGCGTTTTTCTTAAAAATCAAACAAAAACTGCTGTAACTTTTTTATTTCTTTATAAAAAAATGTAAATTTTGTTTAAATAATTTTATTTTCATGAAATCTAATTAGAAATGTAGTTTTAAAATTTTTCGGTCGATTATTTTTAAAATTATACCAAAAAAACGTTTTTCTTAAAAATCACACAAAAACTGCAGAAACTTTTTTATTTCTTTATAAAAAAATGTAAATTTTGTTTAAATAATTTTATTTTCATGAAATCTAATTAGAAATGTAGTTTTAAAATTTTTCGGACGATTACTTTTAAAATTATATCAAAAAAACGTTATTTTTTAGAAATAATGCGTTTTTCTTAAAAATCAAACAAAAACTGCTGTAACTTTTTTATTTCTTTATAAAAAAATGTAAATTTTGTTTAAATAATTTTATTTTCATGAAATCTAATTAGAAATGTAGTTTTAAAATTTTTCGGTCGATTATTTTTAAAATTATACCAAAAAAACGTTTTTCTTAAAAATCACACAAAAACTGCAGAAACTTTTTTATTTCTTTATAAAAAAATGTAAATTTTGTTTAAATAATATTATTTTCATGAAATCTAATTAGAAATGTAGTTTTAAAATTTTTCGGACGATTACTTTTAAAATTATATCAAAAAAACGTTATTTTTTAGAAATAATGCGTTTTTCTTAAAAATCAAACAAAAACTGCTGTAACTTTCTTATTTCTTTATAAAAAAATGTAAATTTTGTTTAAATAATTTTATTTTCATGAAATCTAATTAGAAATGTAGTTTTAAAATTTTTCGGTCGATTATTTTTAAAATTATACCAAAAAAACGTTTTTCTTAAAAATCAAACTAAAACTGCTGTAACTTTTTTATTTCTTTATAAAAAAATGTAAATTTTGTTTAAATAATATTATTTTCATGAAATCTAATTAGAAATGTAGTTTTAAAATTTTTCGGACGATTACTTTTAAAATTATATCAAAAAAACGTTATTTTTTAGAAATAATGCGTTTTTCTTAAAAATCAAACAAAAACTGCTGTAACTTTTTTATTTCTTTATAAAAAAATGTAAATTTTGTTTAAATAATTTTATTTTCATGAAATCTAATTAGAAATGTAGTTTTAAAATTTTTCGGTCGATTATTTTTAAAATTATACCAAAAAAACGTTTTTCTTAAAAATCACACAAAAACTGCAGAAACTTTTTTATTTCTTTATAAAAAAATGTAAATTTTGTTTAAATAATTTTATTTTCATGAAATCTAATTAGAAATGTAGTTTTAAAATTTTTCGGACGATTACTTTTAAAATTATATCAAAAAAACGTTATTTTTTAGAAATAATGCGTTTTTCTTAAAAATCAAACAAAAACTGCTGTAACTTTTTTATTTCTTTATAAAAAAATGTAAATTTTGTTTAAATAATTTTATTTTCATGAAATCTAATTAGAAATGTAGTTTTAAAATTTTTCGGTCGATTATTTTTAAAATTATACCAAAAAAACGTTTTTCTTAAAAATCACACAAAAACTGCAGAAACTTTTTTATTTCTTTATAAAAAAATGTAAATTTTGTTTAAATAATTTTATTTTCATGAAATCTAATTAGAAATGTAGTTTTAAAATTTTTCGGACGATTACTTTTAAAATTATATCAAAAAAACGTTATTTTTTAGAAATAATGCGTTTTTCTTAAAAATCAAACAAAAACTGCTGTAACTTTTTTATTTCTTTATAAAAAAATGTAAATTTTGTTAAAATAATTTTATTTTCATGAAATCTAATTAGAAATGTAGTTTTAAAATTTTTCGGTCGATTATTTTTAAAATTATACCAAAAAAACGTTTTTCTTAAAAATCAAACTAAAACTGCTGTAACTTTTTTATTTCTTTATAAAAAATTGTAAATTTTGTTTAAATAATATTATTTTCATGAAATCTAATTAGAAATGTAGTTTTAAAATTTTTCGGACGATTACTTTTAAAATTATATCAAAAAAACGTTATTTTTTAGAAATAATGCGTTTTTCTTAAAAATCAAACAAAAACTGCTGTAACTTTTTTATTTCTTTATAAAAAAATGTAAATTTTGTTTAAATAATTTTATTTTCATGAAATCTAATTAGAAATGTAGTTTTAAAATTTTTCGGTCGATTATTTTTAAAATTATACCAAAAAAACGTTTTTCTTAAAAATCACACAAAAACTGCAGAAACTTTTTTATTTCTTTATAAAAAAATGTAAATTTTGTTTAAATAATATTATTTTCATGAAATCTAATTAGAAATGTAGTTTTAAAATTTTTCGGACGATTACTTTTAAAATTATATCAAAAAAACGTTATTTTTTAGAAATAATGCGTTTTTCTTAAAAATCAAACAAAAACTGCTGTAACTTTTTTATTTCTTTATAAAAAAATGTAAATTTTGTTTAAATAATTTTATTTTCATGAAATCTAATTAGAAATGTAGTTTTAAAATTTTTCGGTCGATTATTTTTAAAATTATACCAAAAAAACGTTTTTCTTAAAAATCAAACTAAAACTGCTGTAACTTTTTTATTTCTTTATAAAAAAATGTAAATTTTGTTTAAATAATATTATTTTCATGAAATCTAATTAGAAATGTAGTTTTAAAATTTTTCGGACGATTACTTTTAAAATTATATCAAAAAAACGTTATTTTTTAGAAATAATGCGTTTTTCTTAAAAATCAAACAAAAACTGCTGTAACTTTTTTATTTCTTTATAAAAAAATGTAAATTTTGTTTAAATAATTTTATTTTCATGAAATCTAATTAGAAATGTAGTTTTAAAATTTTTCGGTCGATTATTTTTAAAATTATACCAAAAAAACGTTTTTCTTAAAAATCAAACTAAAACTGCTGTAACTTTTTTATTTCTTTATAAAAAAATGTAAATTTTGTTTAAATAATATTATTTTCATGAAATCTAATTAGAAATGTAGTTTTAAAATTTTTCGGACGATTACTTTTAAAATTATATCAAAAAAACGTTATTTTTTAGAAATAATGCGTTTTTCTTAAAATCAAACAAAAACTGCTGTAACTTTTTTATTTCTTTATAAAAAAATGTAAATTTTGTTTAAATAATTTTATTTTTATGAAATCTAATTAGAAATGTAGTTTTAAAATTTTTCGGTCGATTATTTTTAAAATTATACCAAAAAAACGTTTTTCTTAAAAATCAAACTAAAACTGCTGTAACTTTTTTATTTCTTTATAAAAAAATGTAAATTTTGTTTAAATAATATTATTTTCATGAAATCTAATTAGAAATGTAGTTTTAAAATTTTTCGGACGATTACTTTTAAAATTATATCAAAAAAACGTTATTTTTTAGAAATAATGCGTTTTTCTTAAAAATCAAACAAAAACTGCTGTAACTTTTTTATTTCTTTATAAAAAAATGTAAATTTTGTTTAAATAATTTTATTTTCATGAAATCTAATTAGAAATGTAGTTTTAAAATTTTTCGGTCGATTATTTTTAAAATTATACCAAAAAAACGTTTTTCTTAAAAATCACACAAAAACTGCAGAAACTTTTTTATTTCTTTATAAAAAAATGTAAATTTTGTTTAAATAATATTATTTTCATGAAATCTAATTAGAAATGTAGTTTTAAAATTTTTCGGACGATTACTTTTAAAATTATATCAAAAAAACGTTATTTTTTAGAAATAATGCGTTTTTCTTAAAAATCAAACAAAAACTGCTGTAACTTTTTTATTTCTTTATAAAAAAATGTAAATTTTGTTTAAATAATTTTATTTTCATGAAATCTAATTAGAAATGTAGTTTTAAAATTTTTCGGTCGATTATTTTTAAAATTATACCAAAAAAACGTTTTTCTTAAAAATCACACAAAAACTGCAGAAACTTTTTTATTTCTTTATAAAAAAATGTAAATTTTGTTTAAATAATATTATTTTCATGAAATCTAATTAGAAATGTAGTTTTAAAATTTTTCGGACGATTTTATTTTAAAATTATATCAAAAAAACGTTATTTTTTAGAAATAATGCGTTTTTCTTAAAAATCAAACAAAAACTGCTGTAACTTTTTTATTTCTTTATAAAAAAATGTAAATTTTGTTTAAATAATATTATTTTCATGAAATCTAATTAGAAATGTAGTTTTAAAATTTTTCGGACGATTACTTTTAAAATTATATCAAAAAAACGTTATTTTTTAGAAATAATGCGTTTTTCTTAAAAATCAAACAAAAACTGCTGTAACTTTTTTATTTCTTTATAAAAAAATATAAATTTTGTTTAAATAATTTTATTTTCATGAAATCTAATTAGAAATGTAGTTTTAAAATTTTTCGGTCGATTATTTTTAAAATTATACCAAAAAAACGTTTTTCTTAAAAATCAAACTAAAACTGCTGTAACTTTTTTATTTCTTTATAAAAAAATGTAAATTTTGTTTAAATAATATTATTTTCATGAAATCTAATTAGAAATGTAGTTTTAAAATTTTTCGGACGATTACTTTTAAAATTATATCAAAAAAACTTTATTTTTTAGAAATAATGCGTTTTTCTTAAAAATCAAACAAAAACTGCTGTAACTTTTTTATTTCTTTATAAAAAAATGTAAATTTTGTTTAAATAATTTTATTTTCATGAAATCTAATTAGAAATGTAGTTTTAAAATTTTTCGGTCGATTATTTTTAAAATTATACCAAAAAAACGTTTTTCTTAAAAATCAAACTAAAACTGCTGTAACTTTTTTATTTCTTTATAAAAAAATGTAAATTTTGTTTAAATAATATTATTTTCATGAAATCTAATTAGAAATGTAGTATTAAAATTTTTCGGTCGATTATTTTTAAAATTATACCAAAAAAACGTTTTTCTTAAAAATCAAACTAAAACTGCTGTAACTTTTTTATTTCTTTATAAAAAAATGTAAATTTTGTTTAAATAATATTATTTTCATGAAATCTAATTAGAAATGTAGTTTTAAAATTTTTCGGACGATTACTTTTAAAATTATATCAAAAAAACGTTATTTTTTAGAAATAATGCGTTTTTCTTAAAAATCAAACAAAAACTGCTGTAACTTTTTTATTTCTTTATAAAAAAATGTAAATTTTGTTTATTTATTTTCATGAAATCTAATTAGAAATGTAGTTTTAAAATTTTTCGGTCGATTATTTTTAAAATTATACCAAAAAAACGTTTTTCTTAAAAATCACACAAAAACTGCAGAAACTTTTTTATTTCTTTATAAAAAAATGTAAATTTTGTTTAAATAATATTATTTTCATGAAATCTAATTAGAAATGTAGTTTTAAAATTTTTCGGACGATTACTTTTAAAATTATATCAAAAAAACGTTATTTTTTAGAAATAATGCGTTTTTCTTAAAAATCAAACAAAAACTGCTGTAACTTTTTTATTTCTTTATAAAAAAATGTAAATTTTGTTTAAATAATTTTATTTTCATGAAATCTAATTAGAAATGTAGTTTTAAAATTTTTCGGTCGATTATTTTTAAAATTATACCAAAAAAACGTTTTTCTTAAAAATCAAACTAAAACTGCTGTAACTTTTTTATTTCTTTATAAAAAAATGTAAATTTTGTTTAAATAATATTATTTTCATGAAATCTAATTAGAAATGTAGTTTTAAAATTTTTCGGACGATTACTTTTAAAATTATATCAAAAAAACGTTATTTTTTAGAAATAATGCGTTTTTCTTAAAAATCAAACAAAAACTGCTGTAACTTTTTTATTTCTTTTTAAAAAAATGTAAATTTTGTTTAAATAATATTATTTTCATGAAATCTAATTAGAAATGTAGTTTTAAAATTTTTCGGACGATTACTTTTAAAATTATATCAAAAAAACGTTATTTTTTAGAAATAATGCGTTTTTCTTAAAAATCAAACAAAAACTGCTGTAACTTTTTTATTTCTTTATAAAAAAATGTAAATTTTGTTTAAATAATTTTATTTTCATGAAATCTAATTAGAAATGTAGTTTTAAAATTTTTCGGTCGATTATTTTTAAAATTATACCAAAAAAACGTTTTTCTTAAAAATCAAACTAAAACTGCTGTAACTTTTTTATTTCTTTATAAAAAAATGTAAATTTTGTTTAAATAATATTATTTTCATGAAATCTAATTAGAAATGTAGTTTTAAAATTTTTCGGACGATTACTTTTAAAATTATATCAAAAAAACGTTATTTTTTAGAAATAATGCGTTTTTCTTAAAAATCAAACAAAAACTGCTGTAACTTTTTTATTTCTTTATAAAAAAATGTAAATTTTGTTTAAATAATTTTATTTTCATGAAATCTAATTAGAAATGTAGTTTTAAAATTTTTCGGTCGATTATTTTTAAAATTATACCAAAAAAACGTTTTTCTTAAAAATCACACAAAAACTGCAGAAACTTTTTTATTTCTTTATAAAAAAATGTAAATTTTGTTTAAATAATTTTATTTTCATGAAATCTAATTAGAAATGTAGTTTTAAAATTTTTCGGACGATTACTTTTAAAATTATATCAAAAAAACGTTATTTTTTAGAAATAATGCGTTTTTCTTAAAAATCAAACAAAAACTGCTGTAACTTTTTTATTTCTTTATAAAAAAATGTAAATTTTGTTTAAATAATTTTATTTTCATGAAATCTAATTAGAAATGTAGTTTTAAAATTTTTCGGTCGATTATTTTTAAAATTATACCAAAAAAACGTTTTTCTTAAAAATCAAACTAAAACTGCTGTAACTTTTTTATTTCTTTATAAAAAAATGTAAATTTTGTTTAAATAATATTATTTTCATGAAATCTAATTAGAAATGTAGTTTTAAAATTTTTCGGACGATTACTTTTAAAATTATATCAAAAAAACGTTATTTTTTAGAAATAATGCGTTTTTCTTAAAAATCAAACAAAAACTGCTGTAACTTTTTTATTTCTTTATAAAAAAATGTAAATTTTGTTTAAATAATTTTATTTTCATGAAATCTAATTAGAAATGTAGTTTTAAAATTTTTCGGTCGATTATTTTTAAAATTATACCAAAAAAACGTTTTTCTTAAAAATCACACAAAAACTGCAGAAACTTTTTTATTTCTTTATAAAAAAATGTAAATTTTGTTTAAATAATTTTATTTTCATGAAATCTAATTAGAAATGTAGTTTTAAAATTTTTCGGACGATTACTTTTAAAATTATATCAAAAAAACGTTATTTTTTAGAAATAATGCGTTTTTCTTAAAAATCAAACAAAAACTGCTGTAACTTTTTTATTTCTTTATAAAAAAATGTAAATTTTGTTTAAATAATTTTATTTTCATGAAATCTAATTAGAAATGTAGTTTTAAAATTTTTCGGTCGATTATTTTTAAAATTATACCAAAAAAACGTTTTTCTTAAAAATCACACAAAAACTGCAGAAACTTTTTTATTTCTTTATAAAAAAATGTAAATTTTGTTTAAATAATATTATTTTCATGAAATCTAATTAGAAATGTAGTTTTAAAATTTTTCGGACGATTACTTTTAAAATTATATCAAAAAAACGTTATTTTTTAGAAATAATGCGTTTTTCTTAAAAATCAAACAAAAACTGCTGTAACTTTTTTATTTTTTTATAAAAAAATGTAAATTTTGTTTAAATAATTTTATTTTCATGAAATCTAATTAGAAATGTAGTTTTAAAATTTTTCGGTCGATTATTTATAAAATTATACCAAAAAAACGTTTTTCTTAAAAATCAAACTAAAACTGCTGTAACTTTTTTATTTCTTTATAAAAAAATGTAAATTTTGTTTAAATAATATTATTTTCATGAAATCTAAATAAAAATGTAGTTTTAAAATTTTTCGGACGATTACTTTTAAAATTATATCAAAAAAACGTTATTTTTTAGAAATAATGCGTTTTTCTTAAAAATCAAACAAAAACTGCTGTAACTTTTTTATTTCTTTATAAAAAAATGTAAATTTTGTTTAAATAATTTTATTTTCATGAAATCTAATTAGAAATGTAGTTTTAAAATTTTTCGGTCGATTATTTTTAAAATTATACCAAAAAAACGTTTTTCTTAAAAATCACACAAAAACTGCAGAAACTTTTTTATTTCTTTATAAAAAAATGTAAATTTTGTTTAAATAATATTATTTTCATGAAATCTAATTAGAAATGTAGTTTTAAAATTTTTCGGACGATTACTTTTAAAATTATATCAAAAAAACGTTATTTTTTAGAAATAATGCGTTTTTCTTAAAAATCAAACAAAAACTGCTGTAACTTTTTTATTTCTTTATAAAAAAATGTAAATTTTGTTTAAATAATTTTATTTTCATGAAATCTAATTAGAAATGTAGTTTTAAAATTTTTCGGTCGATTATTTTTAAAATTATACCAAAAAAACGTTTTTCTTAAAAATCAAACTCAAACTGCTGTAACTTTTTTATTTCTTTATAAAAAAATGTAAATTTTGTTTAAATAATATTATTTACATGAAATCTAATTAGAAATGTAGTTTTAAAATTTTTCGGACGATTACTTTTAAAATTATATCAAAAAAACGTTATTTTTTAGAAATAATGCGTTTTTCTTAAAAATCAAACAAAAACTGCTGTAACTTTTTTATTTCTTTATAAAAAAATGTAAATTTTGTTTAAATAATTTTATTTTCATGAAATCTAATTAGAAATGTAGTTTTAAAATTTTTCGGTCGATTATTTTTAAAATTATACCAAAAAAACGTTTTTCTTAAAAATCACACAAAAACTGCAGAAACTTTTTTATTTCTTTATAAAAAAATGTAAATTTTGTTTAAATAATTTTATTTTCATGAAATCTAATTAGAAATGTAGTTTTAAAATTTTTCGGACGATTACTTTTAAAATTATATCAAAAAAACGTTATTTTTTCGAAATAATGCGTTTTTCTTAAAAATCAAACAAAAACTGCTGTAACTTTTTTATTTCTTTATAAAAAAATGTAAATTTTGTTTAAATAATTTTATTTTCATGAAATCTAATTAGAAATGTAGTTTTAAAATTTTTCGGTCGATTATTTTTAAAATTATAACAAAAAAACGTTTTTCTTAAAAATCAAACTAAAACTGCTGTAACTTTTTTATTTCTTTATAAAAAAATGTAAATTTTGTTTAAATAATATTATTTTCATGAAATCTAATTAGAAATGTAGTTTTAAAATTTTTCGGACGATTACTTTTAAAATTATATCAAAAAAACGTTATTTTTTAGAAATAATGCGTTTTTCTTAAAAATCAAACAAAAACTGCTGTAACTTTTTTATTTCTTTATAAAAAAATGTAAATTTTGTTTAAATAATTTTATTTTCATGAAATCTAATTAGAAATGTAGTTTTAAAATTTTTCGGTCGATTATTTTTAAAATTATACCAAAAAAACGTTTTTCTTAAAAATCACACAAAAACTGCAGAAACTTTTTTATTTCTTTATAAAAAAATGTAAATTTTGTTTAAATAATTTTATTTTCATGAAATCTAATTAGAAATGTAGTTTTAAAATTTTTCGGACGATTACTTTTAAAATTATATCAAAAAAACGTTATTTTTTAGAAATAATGCGTTTTTCTTAAAAATCAAACAAAAACTGCTGTAACTTTTTTATTTCTTTATAAAAAAATGTAAATTTTGTTTAAATAATTTTATTTTCATGAAATCTAATTAGAAATGTAGTTTTAAAATTTTTCGGTCGATTATTTTTAAAATTATACCAAAAAAACGTTTTTCTTAAAAATCACACAAAAACTGCAGAAACTTTTTTATTTTTTTATAAAAAAATGTAAATTTTGTTTAAATAATATTATTTTCATGAAATCTAATTAGAAATGTAGTTTTAAAATTTTTCGGACGATTACTTTTAAAATTATATCAAAAAAACGTTATTTTTTAGAAATAATGCGTTTTTCTTAAAAATCAAACAAAAACTGCTGTAACTTTTTTATTTCTTTATAAAAAAATGTAAATTTTGTTTAAATAATTTTATTTTCATGAAATCTAATTAGAAATGTAGTTTTAAAATTTTTCGGTCGATTATTTTTAAAATTATACCAAAAAAACGTTTTTCTTAAAAATCACACAAAAACTGCAGAAACTTTTTTATTTCTTTATAAAAAAATGTAAATTTTGTTTAAATAATATTATTTTCATGAAATCTAATTAGAAATGTAGTTTTAAAATTTTTCGGACGATTACTTTTAAAATTATATCAAAAAAACGTTATTTTTTAGAAATAATGCGTTTTTCTTAAAAATCAAACAAAAACTGCTGTAACTTTTTTATTTCTTTATAAAAAAATGTAAATTTTGTTTAAATAATATTATTTTCATGAAATCTAATTAGAAATGTAGTTTTAAAATTTTTCGGACGATTACTTTTAAAATTATATCAAAAAAACGTTATTTTTTAGAAATAATGCGTTTTTCTTAAAAATCAAACAAAAACTGCTGTAACTTTTTTATTTCTTTATAAAAAAATGTAAATTTTGTTTAAATAATTTTATTTTCATGAAATCTAATTAGAAATGTAGTTTTAAAATTTTTCGGTCGATTATTTTTAAAATTATACCAAAAAAACGTTTTTCTTAAAAATCACACAAAAACTGCAGAAACTTTTTTATTTCTTTATAAAAAAATGTAAATTTTGTTTAAATAATTTTATTTTCATGAAATCTAATTAGAAATGTAGTTTTAAAATTTTTCGGACGATTACTTTTAAAATTATATCAAAAAAACGTTATTTTTTAGAAATAATGCGTTTTTCTTAAAAATCAAACAAAAACTGCTGTAACTTTTTTATTTCTTTATAAAAAAATGTAAATTTTGTTTAAATAATTTTATTTTCATGAAATCTAATTAGAAATGTAGTTTTAAAATTTTTCGGTCGATTATTTTTAAAATTATACCAAAAAAACGTTTTTCTTAAAAATCACACAAAAACTGCAGAAACTTTTTTATTTCTTTATAAAAAAATGTAAATTTTGTTTAAATAATATTATTTTCATGAAATCTAATTAGAAATGTAGTTTTAAAATTTTTCGGACGATTACTTTTAAAATTATATCAAAAAAACGTTATTTTTTAGAAATAATGCGTTTTTCTTAAAAATCAAACAAAAACTGCTGTAACTTTTTTATTTCTTTATAAAAAAATGTAAATTTTGTTTAAATAATTTTATTTTCATGAAATCTAATTAGAAATGTAGTTTTAAAATTTTTCGGTCGATTATTTTTAAAATTATACCAAAAAAACGTTTTTCTTAAAAATCAAACTAAAACTGCTGTAACTTTTTTATTTCTTTATAAAAAAATGTAAATTTTGTTTAAATAATATTATTTTCATGAAATCTAATTAGAAATGTAGTTTTAAAATTTTTCGGACGATTACTTTTAAAATTATATCAAAAAAACGTTATTTTTTAGAAATAATGCGTTTTTCTTAAAAATCAAACAAAAACTGCTGTAACTTTTTTATTTCTTTATAAAAAAATGTAAATTTTGTTTAAATAATTTTATTTTCATGAAATCTAATTAGAAATGTAGTTTTAAAATTTTTCGGTCGATTATTTTTAAAATTATACCAAAAAAACGTTTTTCTTAAAAATCAAACTAAAACTGCTGTAACTTTTTTATTTCTTTATAAAAAAATGTAAATTTTGTTTAAATAATATTATTTTCATGAAATCTAATTAGAAATGTAGTTTTAAAATTTTTCGGACGATTACTTTTAAAATTATATCAAAAAACGTTATTTTTTAGAAATAATGCGTTTTTCTTAAAAATCAAACAAAAACTGCTGTAACTTTTTTATTTCTTTATAAAAAAATGTAAATTTTGTTTAAATAATTTTATTTTCATGAAATCTTATTAGAAATGTAGTTTTAAAATTTTTCGGTCGATTATTTTTAAAATTATACCAAAAAAACGTTTTTCTTAAAAATCAAACTAAAACTGCTGTAACTTTTTTATTTCTTTATAAAAAAATGTAAATTTTGTTTAAATAATATTATTTTCATGAAATCTAATTAGAAATGTAGTTTTAAAATTTTTCGGACGATTACTTTTAAAATTATATCAAAAAAACCTTATTTTTTAGAAATAATGCGTTTTTCTTAAAAATCAAACAAAAACTGCTGTAACTTTTTTATTTCTTTATAAAAAAATGTAAATTTTGTTTAAATAATTTTATTTTCATGAAATCTAATTAGAAATGTAGTTTTAAAATTTTTCGGTCGATTATTTTTAAAATTATACCAAAAAAACGTTTTTCTTAAAAATCAAACTAAAACTGCTGTAACTTTTTTATTTCTTTATAAAAAAATGTAAATTTTGTTTAAATAATATTATTTTCATGAAATCTAATTAGAAATGTAGTTTTAAAATTTTTCGGACGATTACTTTTAAAATTATATCAAAAAAACGTTATTTTTTAGAAATAATGCGTTTTTCTTAAAAATCAAACAAAAACTGCTGTAACTTTTTTATTTCTTTATAAAAAAATGTAAATTTTGTTTAAATAATTTTATTTTCATGAAATCTAATTAGAAATGTAGTTTTAAAATTTTTCGGTCGATTATTTTTAAAATTATACCAAAAAAACGTTTTTCTTAAAAATCAAACTAAAACTGCTGTAACTTTTTTATTTCTTTATAAAAAAATGTAAATTTTGTTTAAATAATATTATTTTCATGAAATCTAATTAGAAATGTAGTTTTAAAATTTTTCGGACGATTACTTTTAAAATTATATCAAAAAAACGTTATTTTTTAGAAATAATGCGTTTTTCTTAAAAATCAAACAAAAACTGCTGTAACTTTTTTATTTCTTTATAAAAAAATGTAAATTTTGTTTAAATAATTTTATTTTCATGAAATCTAATTAGAAATGTAGTTTTAAAATTTTTCGGTCGATTATTTTTAAAATTATACCAAAAAAACGTTTTTCTTAAAAATCACACAAAAACTGCAGAAACTTTTTTATTTCTTTATATAAAAATGCAAATTTTGTTTAAATAATTTTATTTTCATGAAATCTAATTAGAAATGTAGTTTTAAAATTTTTCGGACGATTACTTTTAAAATTATATCAAAAAAACGTTATTTTTTAGAAATAATGCGTTTTTCTTAAAAATCAAACAAAAACTGCTGTAACTTTTTTATTTCTTTATAAAAAAATGTAAATTTTGTTTAAATAATTTTATTTTCATGAAATCTAATTAGAAATGTAGTTTTAAAATTTTTCGGTCGATTATTTTTAAAATTATACCAAAAAAACGTTTTTCTTAAAAATCAAACTAAAACTGCAGAAACTTTTTTATTTCTTTATAAAAAAATGTAAATTTTGTTTAAATAATTTTATTTTCATGAAATCTAATTAGAAATGTAGTTTTAAAATTTTTCGGACGATTACTTTTAAAATTATATCAAAAAAACGTTATTTTTTAGAAATAATGCGTTTTTCTTAAAAATCAAACAAAAACTGCTGTAACTTTTTTATTTCTTTATAAAAAAATGTAAATTTTGTTTAAATAATTTTATTTTCATGAAATCTAATTAGAAATGTAGTTTTAAAATTTTTCGGTCGATTATTTTTAAAATTATACCAAAAAAACGTTTTTCTTAAAAATCACACAAAAACTGCAGAAACTTTTTTATTTCTTTATAAAAAAATGTAAATTTTGTTTAAATAATATTATTTTCATGAAATCTAATTAGAAATGTAGTTTTAAAATTTTTCGGACGATTACTTTTAAAATTATATCAAAAAAACGTTATTTTTTAGAAATAATGCGTTTTTCTTAAAAATCAAACAAAAACTGCTGTAACTTTTTTATTTCTTTATAAAAAAATGTAAATTTTGTTTAAATAATTTTATTTTCATGAAATCTAATTAGAAATGTAGTTTTAAAATTTTTCGGTCGATTATTTTTAAAATTATACCAAAAAAACGTTTTTCTTAAAAATCAAACTAAAACTGCTGTAACTTTTTTATTTCTTTATAAAAAAATGTAAATTTTGTTTAAATAATATTATTTTCATGAAATCTAATTAGAAATGTAGTTTTAAAATTTTTCGGACGATTACTTTTAAAATTATATCAAAAAAACGTTATTTTTTAGAAATAATGCGTTTTTCTTAAAAATCAAACAAAAACTGCTGTAACTTTTTTATTTCTTTATAAAAAAATGTAAATTTTGTTTAAATAATTTTATTTTCATGAAATCTAATTAGAAATGTAGTTTTAAAATTTTTCGGTCGATTATTTTTAAAATTATACCAAAAAAACGTTTTTCTTAAAAATCAAACTAAAACTGCTGTAACTTTTTTATTTCTTTATAAAAAAATGTAAATTTTGTTTAAATAATATTATTTTCATGAAATCTAATTAGAAATGTAGTTTTAAAATTTTTCGGACGATTACTTTTAAAATTATATCAAAAAACGTTATTTTTTAGAAATAATGCGTTTTTCTTAAAAATCAAACAAAAACTGCTGTAACTTTTTTATTTCTTTATAAAAAAATGTAAATTTTGTTTAAATAATTTTATTTTCATGAAATCTTATTAGAAATGTAGTTTTAAAATTTTTCGGTCGATTATTTTTAAAATTATACCAAAAAAACGTTTTTCTTAAAAATCAAACTAAAACTGCTGTAACTTTTTTATTTCTTTATAAAAAAATGTAAATTTTGTTTAAATAATATTATTTTCATGAAATCTAATTAGAAATGTAGTTTTAAAATTTTTCGGACGATTACTTTTAAAATTATATCAAAAAAACCTTATTTTTTAGAAATAATGCGTTTTTCTTAAAAATCAAACAAAAACTGCTGTAACTTTTTTATTTCTTTATAAAAAAATGTAAATTTTGTTTAAATAATTTTATTTTCATGAAATCTAATTAGAAATGTAGTTTTAAAATTTTTCGGTCGATTATTTTTAAAATTATACCAAAAAAACGTTTTTCTTAAAAATCAAACTAAAACTGCTGTAACTTTTTTATTTCTTTATAAAAAAATGTAAATTTTGTTTAAATAATATTATTTTCATGAAATCTAATTAGAAATGTAGTTTTAAAATTTTTCGGACGATTACTTTTAAAATTATATCAAAAAAACGTTATTTTTTAGAAATAATGCGTTTTTCTTAAAAATCAAACAAAAACTGCTGTAACTTTTTTATTTCTTTATAAAAAAATGTAAATTTTGTTTAAATAATTTTATTTTCATGAAATCTAATTAGAAATGTAGTTTTAAAATTTTTCGGTCGATTATTTTTAAAATTATACCAAAAAAACGTTTTTCTTAAAAATCAAACTAAAACTGCTGTAACTTTTTTATTTCTTTATAAAAAAATGTAAATTTTGTTTAAATAATATTATTTTCATGAAATCTAATTAGAAATGTAGTTTTAAAATTTTTCGGACGATTACTTTTAAAATTATATCAAAAAAACGTTATTTTTTAGAAATAATGCGTTTTTCTTAAAAATCAAACAAAAACTGCTGTAACTTTTTTATTTCTTTATAAAAAAATGTAAATTTTGTTTAAATAATTTTATTTTCATGAAATCTAATTAGAAATGTAGTTTTAAAATTTTTCGGTCAATTATTTTTAAAATTATACCAAAAAAACGTTTTTCTTAAAAATCACACAAAAACTGCAGAAACTTTTTTATTTCTTTATAAAAAAATGTAAATTTTGTTTAAATAATTTTATTTTCATGAAATCTAATTAGAAATGTAGTTTTAAAATTTTTCTTACGATTACTTTTAAAATTATATCAAAAAAACGTTATTTTTTAGAAATAATGCGTTTTTCTTAAAAATCAAACAAAAACTGCTGTAACTTTTTTATTTCTTTATAAAAAAATGTAAATTTTGTTTAAATAATTTTATTTTCATGAAATCTAATTAGAAATGTAGTTTTAAAATTTTTCGGTCGATTATTTTTAAAATTATACCAAAAAAACGTTTTTCTTAAAAATCAAACTAAAACTGCTGTAACTTTTTTATTTCTTTATAAAAAAATGTAAATTTTGTTTAAATAATATTATTTTCATGAAATCTAATTAGAAATGTAGTTTTAAATATTTTCGGACGATTACTTTTAAAATTATATCAAAAAAACGTAATTTTTTAGAAATAATGCGTTTTTCTTAAAAATCAAACAAAAACTGCTGTAACTTTTTTATTTCTTTATAAAAAAATGTAAATTTTGTTTAAATAATTTTATTTTCATGAAATCTAATTAGAAATGTAGTTTTAAAATTTTTCGGTCGATTATTTTTAAAATTATACCAAAAAAACGTTTTTCTTAAAAATCACACAAAAACTGCAGAAACTTTTTTATTTCTTTATAAAAAAATGTAAATTTTGTTTAAATAATTTTATTTTCATGAAATCTAATTAGAAATGTAGTTTTAAAATTTTTCGGACGATTACTTTTAAAATTATATCAAAAAAACGTTAATTTTTAGAAATAATGCGTTTTTCTTAAAAATCAAACAAAAACTGCTGTAACTTTTTTATTTCTTTATAAAAAAATGTAAATTTTGTTTAAATAATTTTATTTTCATGAAATCTAATTAGAAATGTAGTTTTAAAATTTTTCGGTCGATTATTTTTAAAATTATACCAAAAAAACGTTTTTCTTAAAAATCAAACTAAAACTGCTGTAACTTTTTTATTTCTTTATAAAAAAATGTAAATTTTGTTTAAATAATTTTATTTTCATGAAATCTAATTAGAAATGTAGTTTTAAAATTTTTCGGTCGATTATTTTTAAAATTATACCAAAAAAACGTTTTTCTTAAAAATCAAACTAAAACTGCTGTAACTTTTTTATTTCTTTATAAAAAAATGTAAATTTTGTTTAAATAATATAATTTTCATGAAATCTAATTAGAAATGTAGTTTTAAAATTTTTCGGACGATTACTTTTAAAATTATATCAAAAAAACGTTATTTTTTAGAAATAATGCGTTTTTCTTAAAAATCAAACAAAAACTGCTGTAACTTTTTTATTTCTTTATAAAAAAATGTAAATTTTGTTTAAATAATTTTATTTTCATGAAATCTAATTAGAAATGTAGTTTTAAAATTTTTCGGTCGATTATTTTTAAAATTATACCAAAAAAACGTTTTTCTTAAAAATCAAACTAAAACTGCTGTAACTTTTTTATTTCTTTATAAAAAAATGTAAATTTTGTTTAAATAATATTATTTTCATGAAATCTAATTAGAAATGTAGTTTTAAAATTTTTCGGACGATTACTTTTAAAATTATATCAAAAAAACGTTATTTTTTAGAAATAATGCGTTTTTCTTAAAAATCAAACAAAAACTGCTGTAACTTTTTTATTTCTTTATAAAAAAATGTAAATTTTGTTTAAATAATTTTATTTTCATGAAATCTAATTAGAAATGTAGTTTTAAAATTTTTCGGTCGATTATTTTTAAAATTATACCAAAAAAACGTTTTTCTTAAAAATCACACAAAAACTGCTGTAACTTTTTTATTTCTTTATAAAAAAATGTAAATTTTGTTTAAATAATATTATTTTCATGAAATCTAATTAGAAATGTAGTTTTAAAATTTTTCGGACGATTACTTTTAAAATTATATCAAAAAAACGTTATTTTTTAGAAATAATGCGTTTTTCTTAAAAATCAAACAAAAACTGCTGTAACTTTTTTATTTCTTTATAAAAAAATGTAAATTTTGTTTAAATAATTTTATTTTCATGAAATCTAATTAGAAATGTAGTTTTAAAATTTTTCGGACGATTATTTTTAAAATTATACCAAAAAAACGTTTTTCTTAAAAATCACACAAAAACTGCAGAAACTTTTTTATTTCTTTATAAAAAAATGTAAATTTTGTTTAAATAATTTTATTTTCATGAAATCTAATTAGAAATGTAGTTTTAAAATTTTTCGGTCGATTATTTTTAAAATTATACCAAAAAAACGTTTTTCTTAAAAATCAAACAAAAACTGCTGTAACTTTTTTATTTCTTTATAAAAAAATGTAAATTTTGTTTAAATAATTTTATTTTCATGAAATCTAATTAGAAATGTAGTTTTAAAATTTTTCGGTCGATTATTTTTAAAATTATACCAAAAAAACGTTTTTCTTAAAAATCAAACTAAAACTGCTGTAACTTTTTTATTTCTTTATAAAAAAATGTAAATTTTGTTTAAATAATATTATTTTCATGAAATCTAATTAGAAATGTAGTTTTAAAATTTTTCGGACGATTACTTTTAAAATTATATCAAAAAAACGTTATTTTTTAGAAATAATGCGTTTTTCTTAAAAATCAAACAAAAACTGCTGTAACTTTTTTATTTCTTTATAAAAAAATGTAAATTTTGTTTAAATAATTTTATTTTCATGAAATCTAATTTGAAATGTAGTTTTAAAATTTTTCGGTCGATTATTTTTAAAATTATACCAAAAAAAACGTTTTTCTTAAAAATCACACAAAAACTGCAGAAACTTTTTTATTTCTTTATATAAAAATGTAAATTTTGTTTAAATAATTTTATTTTCATGAAATCTAATTAGAAATGTAGTTTTAAAATTTTTCGGACGATTACTTTTAAAATTATATCAAAAAAACGTTATTTTTTAGAAATAATGCGTTTTTCTTAAAA
>CAXARA010000246.1:0-29188 GCA_963971135.1 Stenus bimaculatus | reverse complement strand
TTTTCTTAAAAATCAAACAAAAACTGCTGTAACTTTTTTATTTCTTTATAAAAAAATGTAAATTTTGTTTAAATAATTTTATTTTCATGAAATCTAATTAGAAATGTAGTTTTAAAATTTTTCGGTCGATTATTTTTAAAATTATACCAAAAAAACGTTTTTCTTAAAAATCACACAAAAACTGCAGAAACTTTTTTATTTCTTTATAAAAAAATGTAAATTTTGTTTAAATAATTTTATTTTCATGAAATCTAATTAGAAATGTAGTTTTAAAATTTTTCGGACGATTACTTTTAAAATTATATCAAAAAAAAGTTATTTTTTAGAAATAATGCGTTTTTCTTAAAAATCAAACAAAAACTGCTGTAACTTTTTTATTTCTTTATAAAAAAATGTAAATTTTGTTTAAATAATTTTATTTTCATGAAATCTAATTAGAAATGTAGTTTTAAAATTTTTCGGTCGATTATTTTTAAAATTATACCAAAAAAACGTTTTTCTTAAAAATCACACAAAAACTGCAGAAACTTTTTTATTTCTTTATAAAAAAATGTAAATTTTGTTTAAATAATTTTATTTTCATGAAATCTAATTAGAAATGTAGTTTTAAAATTTTTCGGACGATTACTTTTAAAATTATATCAAAAAAACGCTATTTTTTAGAAATAATGCGTTTTTCTTAAAAATCAAACAAAAACTGCTGTATCTTTTTTATTTCTTTATAAAAAAATGTAAATTTTGTTTAAATAATTTTATTTTCATGAAATCTAATTAGAAATGTAGTTTTAAAATTTTTCGGTCGATTATTTTTAAAATTATACCAAAAAAACATTTTTCTTAAAAATCACACAAAAACTGCAGAATCTTTTTTATTTCTTTATAAAAAAATGTAAATTTTGTTTAAATAATATTATTTTTATGAAATCTAATTAGAAATGTAGTTTTAAAATTTTTCGGACGATTACTTTTAAAATTATATCAAAAAAACGTTATTTTTTAGAAATAATGCGTTTTTTTTAAAAATCAAACAAAAACTGCTGTAACTTTTTTATTTCTTTATAAAAAAATGTAAATTTTGTTTAAATAATATTATTTTCATGAAATCTAATTAGAAATGTAGTTTTAAAATTTTTCGGACGATTACTTTTAAAATTATATCAAAAAAACGTTATTTTTTAGAAATAATGCGTTTTTCTTAAAAATCAAACAAAAACTGCTGTAACTTTTTTATTTCTTTATAAAAAAATGTAAATTTTGTTTAAATAATTTTATTTTCATAAAATCTAATTAGAAATGTAGTTTTAAAATTTTTCTGTCGATTATTTTTAAAATTATACCAAAAAAACGTTATTTTTTAGAAATAATGCGTTTTTCTTAAAAATAAAACAAAAACTGCTGTAACTTTTTTATTTCTTTATAAAAAAATGTAAATTTTGTTTAAATAATTTTATTTTCATGAAATCTAATTAGAAATGTAGTTTTAAAATTTTTCGGTCGATTATTTTTAAAATTATACCAAAAAAACGTTTTTCTTAAAAATCACACAAAAACTGCAGAAACTTTTTTATTTCTTTATAAAAAAATGTAAATTTTGTTTAAATAATATTATTTTCATGAAATCTAATTAGAAATGTAGTTTTAAAATTTTTCGGACGATTACTTTTAAAATTATATCAAAAAAACGTTATTTTTTAGAAATAATGCGTTTTTCTTAAAAATCAAACAAAAACTGCTGTAACTTTTTTATTTCTTTATAAAAAAATGTAAATTTTGTTTAAATAATATTATTTTCATGAAATCTAATTAGAAATGTAGTTTTAAAATTTTTCGGACGATTACTTTTAAAATTATATCAAAAAAACGTTATTTTTTAGAAATAATGCGTTTTTCTTAAAAATCAAACAAAAACTGCTGTAACTTTTTTATTTCTTTATAAAAAAATGTAAATTTTGTTTAAATAATTTTATTTTCATGAAATCTAATTAGAAATGTAGTTTTAAAATTTTTCGGTCGATTATTTTTAAAATTATACCAAAAAAACGTTTTTCTTAAAAATCAAACTAAAACTGCTGTAACTTTTTTATTTCTTTATAAAAAAATGTAAATTTTGTTTAAATAATATTATTTTCATGAAATCTAATTAGAAATGTAGTTTTAAAATTTTTCGGACGATTACTTTTAAAATTATATCAAAAAAACGTTATTTTTTAGAAATAATGCGTTTTTCTTAAAAATCAAACAAAAACTGCTGTAACTTTTTTATTTCTTTATAAAAAAATGTAAATTTTGTTTAAATAATTTTATTTTCATGAAATCTAATTAGAAATGTAGTTTTAAAATTTTTCGGACGATTACTTTTAAAATTATATCAAAAAAACGTTATTTTTTAGAAATAATGCGTTTTTCTTAAAAATCAAACAAAAACTGCTGTAACTTTTTTATTTCTTTATAAAAAAATGTAAATTTTGTTTAAATAATTTTATTTTCATGAAATCTAATTAGAAATGTAGTTTTAAAATTTTTCGGTCGATTATTTTTAAAATTATACCAAAAAACGTTTTTCTTAAAAATCACACAAAAACTGCAGAAACTTTTTTATTTCTTTATAAAAAAATGTAAATTTTGTTTAAATAATTTTATTTTCATGAAATCTAATTAGAAATGTAATTTTAAAATTTTTCGGACGATTACTTTTAAAATTATATCAAAAAAACGTTATTTTTTAAAAATTATGCGTTTTTCTTAAAAATCAAACAAAAACTGCTGTAACTTTTTTATTTCTTTATAAAAAAATGTAAATTTTGTTTAAATAATTTTATTTTCATGAAATCTAATTAGAAATGTAGTTTTAAAATTTTTCGGACGATTACTTTTAAAATTATATCAAAAAAAAGTTATTTTTTAGAAATAATGCGTTTTTCTTAAAAATCAAACAAAAACTGCTGTAACTTTTTTATTTCTTTATAAAAAAATGTAAATTTTGTTTAAATAATTTTATTTTCATGAAATCTAATTAGAAATGTAGTTTTAAAATTTTTCGGTCGATTATTTTTAAAATTATACCAAAAAAACATTTTTCTTAAAAATCACACAAAAACTGCAGAATCTTTTTTATTTCTTTATAAAAAAATGTAAATTTTGTTTAAATAATATTATTTTTATGAAATCTAATTAGAAATGTAGTTTTAAAATTTTTCGGACGATTACTTTTAAAATTATATCAAAAAAACGTTATTTTTTAAAAATTATGCGTTTTTCTTAAAAATCAAACAAAAACTGCTGTAACTTTTTTATTTCTTTATAAAAAAATGTAAATTTTGTTTAAATAATTTTATTTTCATGAAATCTAATTAGAAATGTAGTTTTAAAATTTTTCGGACGATTACTTTTAAAATTATATCAAAAAAAAGTTATTTTTTAGAAATAATGCGTTTTTCTTAAAAATCAAACAAAAACTGCTGTAACTTTTTTATTTCTTTATAAAAAAATGTAAATTTTGTTTAAATAATTTTATTTTCATGAAATCTAATTAGAAATGTAGTTTTAAAATTTTTCGGTCGATTATTTTTAAAATTATACCAAAAAAACGTTTTTCTTAAAAATCACACAAAAACTGCAGAAACTTTTTTATTTCTTTATAAAAAAATGTAAATTTTGTTTAAATAATTTTATTTTCATGAAATCTAATTAGAAATGTAGTTTTAAAATTTTTCGGACGATTACTTTTAAAATTATATCAAAAAAACGTTATTTTTTAGAAATAATGCGTTTTTCTTAAAAATCAAACAAAAACTGCTGTAACTTTTTTATTTCTTTATAAAAAAATGTAAATTTTGTTTAAATAATTTTATTTTCATGAAATCTAATTAGAAATGTAGTTTTAAAATTTTTCGGTCGATTATTTTTAAAATTATACCAAAAAACGTTTTTCTTAAAAATCACACAAAAACTGCAGAAACTTTTTTATTTCTTTATAAAAAAATGTAAATTTTGTTTAAATAATTTTATTTTCATGAAATCTAATTAGAAATGTAGTTTTAAAATTTTTCGGACGATTACTTTTAAAATTATATCAAAAAAACGTTATTTTTTAGAAATAATGCGTTTTTCTTAAAAATCAAACTAAAACTGCAGAAACTTTTTTATTTCTTTATAAAAAAATGTAAATTTTGTTTAAATAATTTTATTTTCATGAAATCTAATTAGAAATGTAGTTTTAAAATTTTTCGGACGATTACTTTTAAAATTATATCAAAAAAACGTTATTTTTTAGAAATAATGCGTTTTTCTTAAAAATCAAACAAAAACTGCTGTAACTTTTTTATTTCTTTATAAAAAAATGTAAATTTTGTTTAAATAATTTTATTTTCATGAAATCTAATTAGAAATGTAGTTTTAAAATTTTTCGGTCGATTATTTTTAAAATTATACCAAAAAAACGTTTTTCTTAAAAATCACACAAAAACTGCAGAAACTTTTTTATTTCTTTATAAAAAAATGTAAATTTTGTTTAAATAATTTTATTTTCATGAAATCTAATTAAAAATGTAGTTTTAAAATTTTTCGGAAGATTACTTTTAAAATTATATCAAAAAAACGTTATTTTTTAGAAATAATGCGTTTTTCTTAAAAATCAAACTAAAACTGCTGTAACTTTTTTATTTCTTTATAAAAAAATGTAAATTTTGTTTAAATAATTTTATTTTCATGAAATCTAATTAGAAATGTAGTTTTAAAATTTTTCGGTCGATTATTTTTAAAATTATACCAAAAAAACGTTTTTCTTAAAAATCACACAAAAACTGCAGAAACTTTTTTATTTCTTTATAAAAAAATGTAAATTTTGTTTAAATAATTTTATTTTCATGAAATCTAATTAGAAATGTAGTTTTAAAATTTTTCGGACGATTACTTTTAAAATTATATCAAAAAAACGTTATTTTTTAGAAATAATGCGTTTTTCTTAAAAATCAAACAAAAACTGCTGTAACTTTTTTATTTCTTTATAAAAAAATGTAAATTTTGTTTAAATAATTTTATTTTCATGAAATCTAATTAGAAATGTAGTTTTAAAATTTTTCGGTCGATTATTTTTAAAATTATACCAAAAAAACGTTTTTCTTAAAAATCACACAAAAACTGCTGTAACTTTTTTATTTCTTTATAAAAAAATGTAAATTTTGTTTAAATAATATTATTTTCATGAAATCTAATTAGAAATGTAGTTTTAAAATTTTTCGGACGATTACTTTTAAAATTATATCAAAAAAACGTTATTTTTTAGAAATAATGCGTTTTTCTTAAAAATCAAACAAAAACTGCTGTAACTTTTTTATTTCTTTATAAAAAAATGTAAATTTTGTTTAAATAATTTTATTTTCATGAAATCTAATTAGAAATGTAGTTTTAAAATTTTTCGGTCGATTATTTTTAAAATTATACCAAAAAAACGTTTTTCTTAAAAATCACACAAAAACTGCAGAAACTTTTTTATTTCTTTATAAAAAAATGTAAATTTTGTTTAAATAATTTTATTTTCATGAAATCTAATTAGAAATGTAGTTTTAAAATTTTTCGGTCGATTATTTTTAAAATTATACCAAAAAAACCTTTTTCTTAAAAATCACACAAAAACTGCAGAAACTTTTTTATTTCTTTATAAAAAAATGTAAATTTTGTTTAAATAATTTTATTTTCATGAAATCTAATTAGAAATGGAGTTTTAAAATTTTTCGGACGATTACTTTTAAAATTATATCAAAAAAACGTTATTTTTTAGAAATAATGCGTTTTTCTTAAAAATCAAACAAAAACTGCTGTAACTTTTTTATTTCTTTATAAAAAAATGTAAATTTTGTTTAAATAATTTTATTTTCATGAAATCTAATTAGAAATGTAGTTTTAAAATTTTTCGGTCGATTATTTTTAAAATTATACCAAAAAAACGTTTTTCTTAAAAATCACACAAAAACTGCAGAAACTTTTTTATTTCTTTTTAAAAAAATGTAAATTTTGTTTAAATAATATTATTTTCATGAAATCTAATTAAAAATGTAGTTTTAAAATTTTTCTGTCTATTATTTTTGAAATTATACCAAAAAAACGTTATTTTTTAGAAATAATGCGTTTTTCTTAAAAATCAAACAAAAACTGCTGTAACTTTTTTATTTCTTTATAAAAAAATGTAAATTTTGTTTAAATAATTTTATTTTCATAAAATCTAATTAGAAATGTAGTTTTAAAATTTTTCTGTCGATTATTTTTAAAATTATACCAAAAAAACGTTATTTTTTAGAAATAATGCGTTTTTCTTAAAAATCAAACAAAAACTGCTGTAACTTTTTTATTTCTTTATAAAAAAATGTAAATTTTGTTTAAATAATTTTATTTTCATGAAATCTAATTAGAAATGTAGTTTTAAAATTTTTCGGTCGATTATTTTTAAAATTATACCAAAAAAACGTTTTTCTTAAAAATCACACAAAAACTGCAGAAACTTTTTTATTTCTTTATAAAAAAATGTAAATTTTGTTTAAATAATTTTATTTTCATGAAATTTAATTAGAAATGTAGTTTTAAAATTTTTCGGACGATTACTTTTAAAATTATATCAAAAAAACGTTATTTTTTAGAAATAATGCGTTTTTCTTAAAAATCAAACTAAAACTGCAGAAACTTTTTTATTTCTTCATAAAAAAATGTAAATTTTATTTAAATAATTTTATTTTCATGAAATCTAATTAGAAATGTAGTTTTAAAATTTTTCGGACGATTACTTTTAAAATTATATCAAAAAAACGTTATTTTTTAGAAATAATGCGTTTTTCTTAAAAATCAAACTAAAACTGCTGTAACTTTTTTATTTCTTTATAAAAAAATGTAAATTTTGTTTAAATAATTTTATTTTCATGAAATCTAATTAGAAATGTAGTTTTAAAATTTTTCGGTCGATTATTTTTAAAATTATACCAAAAAAACGTTTTTCTTAAAAATCACACAAAAACTGCAGAAACTTTTTTATTTCTTTATAAAAAAATGTAAATTTTGTTTAAATAATTTTATTTTCATGAAATCTAATTAAAAATGTAGTTTTAAAATTTTTCGGATGATTACTTTTAAAATTATATCAAAAAAACGTTATTTTTTAGAAATAATGCGTTTTTCTTAAAAATCAAACTAAAACTGCTGTAACTTTTTTATTTCTTTATAAAAAAATGTAAATTTTGTTTAAATAATTTTATTTTCATGAAATCTAATTAGAAATGTAGTTTTAAAATTTTTCGGTCGATTATTTTTAAAATTATACCAAAAAAACGTTTTTCTTAAAAATCACACAAAAACTGCAGAAACTTTTTTATTTCTTTATAAAAAAATGTAAATTTTGTTTAAATAATTTTATTTTCATGAAATCTAATTAGAAATGTAGTTTTAAAATTTTTCGGACGATTACTTTTAAAATTATATCAAAAAAACGTTATTTTTTAGAAATAATGCGTTTTTCTTAAAAATCAAACAAAAACTGCTGTAACTTTTTTATTTCTTTATAAAAAAATGTAAATTTTGTTTAAATAATTTTATTTTCATGAAATCTAATTAGAAATGTAGTTTTAAAATTTTTCGGTCGATTATTTTTAAAATTATACCAAAAAAACGTTTTTCTTAAAAATCACACAAAAACTGCAGAAACTTTTTTATTTCTTTATAAAAAAATGTAAATTTTGTTTAAATAATATTATTTTCATGAAATCTAATTAGAAATGTAGTTTTAAAATTTTTCGGACGATTACTTTTAAAATTATATCAAAAAAACGTTATTTTTTAGAAATAATGCGTTTTTCTTAAAAATCAAACAAAAACTGCTGTAACTTTTTTATTTCTTTATAAAAAATGTAAATTTTGTTTAAATAATTTTATTTTCATGAAATCTAATTAGAAATGTAGTTTTAAAATTTTTCGGTCGATTATTTTTAAAATTATACCAAAAAAACGTTTTTCTTAAAAATCACACAAAAACTGCAGAAACTTTTTTATTTCTTTATAAAAAAATGTAAATTTTGTTTAAATAATTTTATTTTCATGAAATCTAATTAGAAATGTAGTTTTAAAATTTTTCTGTCTATTATTTTTGAAATTATACCAAAAAAACGTTATTTTTTAGAAATAATGCGTTTTTCTTAAAAATCAAACAAAAACTGCTATAACTTTTTTATTTCTTTATAAAAAAATGTAAATTTTGTTTAAATAATTTTATTTTCATGAAATCTAATTAGAAATGTAGTTTTAAAATTTTTCTGTCGATTATTTTTAAAATTATACCAAAAAAACGTTATTTTTTAGAAATAATGCGTTTTTCTTAAAAATCAAACAAAAACTGCTGTAACTTTTTTATTTCTTTATAAAAAAATGTAAATTTTGTTTAAATAATTTTATTTTCATGAAATCTAATTAGAAATGTAGTTTTAAAATTTTTCGGTCGATTATTTTTAAAATTATACCAAAAAAACGTTTTTCTTAAAAATCACACAAAAACTGCAGAAACTTTTTTATTTCTTTATAAAAAAATGTAAATTTTGTTTAAATAATTTTATTTTCATGAAATTTAATTAGAAATGTAGTTTTAAAATTTTTCGGACGATTACTTTTAAAATTATATCAAAAAAACGTTATTTTTTAGAAATAATGCGTTTTTCTTAAAAATCAAACTAAAACTGCAGAAACTTTTTTATTTCTTTATAAAAAAATGTAAATTTTGTTTAAATAATTTTATTTTCATGAAATCTAATTAGAAATGTAGTTTTAAAATTTTTCGGACGATTACTTTTAAAATTATATCAAAAAAACGTTATTTTTTAGAAATAATGCGTTTTTCTTAAAAATCAAACTAAAACTGCTGTAACTTTTTTATTTCTATATAAAAAAATGTAAATTTTGTTTAAATAATTTTATTTTCTTGAAATCTAATTAGAAATGTAGTTTTAAAATTTTTCGGTCGATTATTTTTAAAATTATACCAAAAAAACGTTTTTCTTAAAAATCACACAAAAACTGCAGAAACTTTTTTATTTCTTTATAAAAAAATGTAAATTTTGTTTAAATAAATTTATTTTCATGAAATGTAATTAGAAATGTAGTTTTAAAATTTTTCGGACGATTACTTTTAAAATTATATAAAAAAACGTTATTTTTTAGAAATAATGCGTTTTTCTTAAAAATCAAACAAAAACTGCTGTAACTTTTTTATTTCTTTATAAAAAAATGTAAATTTTGTTTAAATAATATTATTTTCATGAAATCTAATTAGAAATGTAGTTTTAAAATTTTTCGGACGATTACTTTTAAAATTATACCAAAAAAACGTTTTTCTTAAAAATCAAACTAAAACTGCTGTAACTTTTTTATTTCTTTATAAAAAAATGTAAATTTTGTTTAAATAATATTATTTTCATGAAATCTAATTAGAAATGTAGTTTTAAAATTTTTCGGACGATTACTTTTAAAATTATATCAAAAAAACGTTATTTTTTAGAAATAATGCGTTTTTCTTAAAAATCAAACAAAAACTGCTGTAACTTTTTTATTTCTTTATAAAAAAATGTAAATATTGTTTAAATAATTTTATTTTCATGAAATCTAATTAGAAATGTAGTTTTAAAATTTTTCGGTCGATTATTTTTAAAATTATACCAAAAAAACGTTTTTCTTAAAAATCACACAAAAACTGCAGAAACTTTTTTATTTCTTTATAAAAAATTGTAAATTTTGTTTAAATAATTTTATTTTCATGAAATCTAATTAGAAATGTAGTTTTAAAATTTTTCGGACGATTACTTTTAAAATTATATCAAAAAAAGTAATTTTTTAGAAATAATGCGTTTTTCTTAAAAATCAAACAAAAACTGCTGTAACTTTTTTATTTCTTTATAAAAAAATGTAAATTTTGTTTAAATAATTTTATTTTTATGAAATCTAATTAGAAATGTAGTTTTAAAATTTTTCGGTCGATTATTTTTAAAATTATACCAAAAAAACGTTTTTCTTAAAAATCACACAAAAACTGCAGAAACATTTTTATTTCTTTATAAAAAAATGTAAATTTTGTTTAAATAATTTTATTTTCATGAAATCTAATTAGAAATGTAGTTTTAAAATTTTTCGGACGATTACTTTTAAAATTATATCAAAAAAACGTTATTTTTTAGAAATAATGCGTTTTTCTTAAAAATCAAACAAAAACTGCTGTAACTTTTTTATTTCTTTATAAAAAAATGTAAATTTTGTTTAAATAATATTATTTTCATGAAATCTAATTAGAAATGTAGTTTTAAAATTTTTCGGATGATTCCTTTTAAAATTATATCAAAAAAACGTTATTTTTTAGAAATAATGCGTTTTTCTTAAAAATCAAACAAAAACTGCTGTAACTTTTTTATTTCTTTATAAAAAAATGTAAATTTTGTTTAAATAATTTTATTTTCATGAAATCTAATTAGAAATGTAGTTTTAAAATTTTTCGGTCGATTATTTTTAAAATTATACCAAAAAAACGTTTTTCTTAAAAATCACACAAAAACTGCAGAAACTTTTTTATTTCTTTATAAAAAAATGTAAATTTTGTTTAAATAATTTTATTTTCATGAAATCTAATAAGAAATGTAGTTTTAAAATTTTTCGGACGATTACTTTTAAAATTATATCAAAAAAACGTTATTTTTTAGAAATAATGCGTTTTTCTTAAAAATCAAACAAAAACTGCTGTAACTTTTTTATTTCTTTATAAAAAAATGTAAATTTTGTTTAAATAATTTTATTTTCATGAAATCTAATTAGAAATGTAGTTTTAAAATTTTTCGGTCGATTATTTTTAAAATTATACCAAAAAAACGTTTTTCTTAAAAATCACACAAAAACTGCAGAAACTTTTTTATTTCTTTATAAAAAAATGTAAATTTTGTTTAAATAATTTTATTTTCATGAAATCTAATTAGAAATGTAGTTTTAAAATTTTTCGGACGATTACTTTTAAAATTATATCAAAAAAACGTTATTTTTTAAAAATAATGCGTTTTTCTTAAAAATCAAACAAAAACTGCTGTAACTTTTTTATTTCTTTATAAAAAAATGTAAATTTTGTTTAAATAATTTTATTTTCATGAAATCTAATTAGAAATGTAGTTTTAAAATTTTTCGGTCGATTATTTTTAAAATTATACCAAAAAAACGTTTTTCTTAAAAATCACACAAAAACTGCAGAAACTTTTTTATTTCTTTATAAAAAAATGTAAATTTTGTTTAAATTATTTTATTTTCATGAAATCTAATTAGAAATGTAGTTTTAAAATTTTTCGGACGATTACTTTTAAAATTATATCAAAAAAACGTTATTTTTTAGAAATAATGCGTTCTTCTTAAAAATCAAACAAAAACTGCTGTAACTTTTTTATTTCTTTATAAAAAAATGTAAATTTTGTTTAAATAATTTTATTTTCATGAAATCTAATTAGAAATGTAGTTTTAAAATTTTTCGGTCGATTATTTTTAAAATTATACCAAAAAAACGTTTTTCTTAAAAATCACACAAAAACTGCAGAAACTTTTTTATTTCTTTATAAAAAAATGTAAATTTTGTTTAAATAATATTATTTTCATGAAATCTAATTAGAAATGTAGTTTTAAAATTTTTCGGACGATATATTAATTTATTGTAGAGATGACCTCGGAGAAGACGAAGCTACGGAAATAAATTATATTCATAAAAAATCAATTGAAATGGATATTGAATGTTGCGCTTTAATGTTAAAATTAAATAATATTAAAACATGCGTTATTTGCATTTATAGACCTCCGAACGGCAACCTTGATGCCTTCTTTGATAAAATATCGGACATACTGATATATGCATCAAATAAACGCGCCAAAATTCTATTGTGTGGCGACTTAAATATTAACTGGATGTTAAAAACAAAAGAAGGTGATCGATTGAAAGATCTGTTCGAATCCTTCTCATTAACGAACATGGTAAACGAACCTACTAGAATATTTACCAATTGTAATAACCAGGTATCTGCAACACAAATTGACTATTTATGTACTGATTTGAGCATATCTACTTGCAAAGTCTTTAATCCTCACTTATCTGATCATTCGGCAATCCTATTTGAATGCAAAAGAAATGATAAACATCGGCATAAAGATCTAAAAAGCAGAACTACAAGAAAATTGAACGAGAATAATTTATCATACTTTAAGTACCATATTGATAAAACTAATTGGAACTTTATAAAATCGAACAATGTTAATGTAGCATATGATGCTTTCATTGAATATTTAATCTATTACTTGAATCTGACCTGTCCTGTAGTAGAGAAAAGAGTCATGGAAGAAAATGAGTACAAACCCTGGATAACCCAACAAATCCGTATCTCAAGTGCTAAACTCAAACAATTATTTAATGAAGTCAAGTTTAATAGTGATGCTATTAAACTTCAGACTTACAAAGTCGAGAGAAAGGTGCACAGAAAATTAATACAGAATACAAAAATAGAATATAATAACCGAAGAATTCAAGAGGCGAAAAACAGAAACAGTGAAATATGGAAAATAGTAAATAACGAGTTGGGCAAAACTATTAAAAGTAATAAAAAAATTATATTGAATGTTGAAAGCAAAACTCTCGAAGCTGATGTAGATGTTGCAAACGAATTTGCTTCTCAATTCGCATATAGCGCCGAACGAATACGTAATACTACCTTTAAGGATACCACAAATACTGGTACTTGCCAGGGAATGCAAAATAACTCATTTGTTATGGATGACATTACTGAGGAAGACATTACATCTGCAATTAAAAAACTTAAACTAAAAAGTTCTTCTGGACCCGACGACATATCCGTTACAGTAATCCGAAGCATTCAAAGTGGGTTAACCGAACCTCTAGTGTATTTAATGAATTTGTTTATCGACCGTGGACAATATCCCAATAGTTTAAAGGTATCGCGTGTTTGCCCGGTGTTCAAAAAAGGTGACAAAAGTGACCCAAATAACTATAGACCCATCTCTGTGTCTAGTATAATCTCCAAATTGTTCGAGTACATCATGTGTGAAAAAATCACCAACTTTTTTGAGAAGTTCGAAATTTTTAGTGAGTGTCAACATGGCTTCAGAAAACAAAGATCGACTGAAACTGCAACATCGAAGTTTCTCACTTATGTTAA
Organism: Stenus bimaculatus; assembly: GCA_963971135.1. Classification (NCBI taxonomy): domain Eukaryota; kingdom Metazoa; phylum Arthropoda; class Insecta; order Coleoptera; family Staphylinidae; genus Stenus; species Stenus bimaculatus. Next base: position 15,977 of record CAXARA010000246.1, on the reverse strand, counting down.
TGATAAGCTAGATAATAATAATTATGTCGCAGCTATATTCTATGATCTCTCCAAAGCATTCGATATGGTTGATGGAGAGATTTTAGGTAGCAAATTACACGCCATGGGTATACGTGGCAAGTATCTCGATGTACTCTTGTCTTTTATTAGAGACAGAAAATTATTTGTAAAAGTGGATGAACGAACGTCTGATATGTACAATATTGATTTAGGTGTAGGGCAAGGAACTGCTTTAGGGCCGTTATATTTTTTGTGCTATATAAATGACTTAACAAATTACATAAAAGATGGTTATTTAGTCAATTTTGCGGATGATTCATCCATTGCATTATTTGCGCCAACCGTACAAGAATTGCAGCTAAAGGTTGATAAATGTAACATTGACGTTAAAACTTGGTGTGATAAAAACAAACTTATTTTAAACGAAAACAAGACAGTTATTATACAATTCTACAAGAATAAGAAACCAGAATTGCTTAATTTTGAGAAAAACGATACAAAATTCCTCGGAATCTATATTGATTCTAGGTTATCATGGCTTAATCATTTAGATCACGTTGCGTCCAAGCTAAATTCCTGCTATTTTGCTATTTTAAATTTAAAAAAATCATTGTCAACAAAGTGTTTACTTGATGTATATTACAGCTTGGCATATTCACATATGTCCTATAATGTCATGATATGGGGTCAATGTACGAACAATATTCGAATTTTCATTGCGCAAAAGAAAATTATTAGGTTGATTTATAATCTTAACAAATACTCAACATGTAAAAATGCTTTTATTGTTAACAACATCTTAACATTTGTATCTATTTACATTTATAAATGTGCTATATATTGTTTTTCAAATTTTAATACTTTTCAAAAGAATGCCGATGTGCATAATTATTTAACTAGGAACAGGCTTGATTTAACTGTGCCTAAACATAAATCCACACTTTATGAAAAATCGCCTACATTTGCGGCGATCAAAATCTTTAATAACTTGCCGAATAACATAAAAATGTGCAATAATATTATTCAGTTTAAGACAAATCTTAAATCATTCCTTCTCGCAAAGGGTTATTATTGCCTATCTGAATTTTATAATAACGATTGATGCTAATGTGTTTTATCTTATACATGTATTTTTTTTTTTATATGTTTTGGTTTTATGTATGTATTTTGACTTGACTTATATCATGTACTTGTGATCTTTTGGTTTAATAAATTATTATTATTATTATTTTTTTTTTTTTTTTTTTTTTTTTTTTTTTTTTTTTTTTTTCCGATAGACTTATAACTAGATCCTAATCTTCAGACTATTACGTCGTCATCACCTAGGATTTTAGTTAGTAGTCTAGAGCTGCAGTGGATTTGATCACTCCTATTACAGGTAAGCAATCACGCTCTTACGGTGGTATGCGCTCTCAATGTGTACAAAGATCCCAAGATTATTTCTTTTTGCATGTTCGCAGCTAGATGATTTTCCATTCCAGAGCAATGTGGAACTTTTTTAAGTTCCGTCAGAAATTTTGGGTGGATGCTACCCATTGCTCCGATTATAAGGACAGATAAAACAATTTTCAGTTCCGGATAGCTAGACTGCAATTCAAATATTAGATCGGTGTATTTTTCAACTTTCTCCTTAGTTTTGTGTTCGATGTTTGTATCCGCTGGTGAGGAAAATTCTATTACAGTCATGGTCGATAAGTTGTAATCTATTATTACCAGATCCGGTTTGTTTGCTTTTATTTTTCTCGTTGTAGTAAATGGAAAATTCCAGTATATCTTACATTTCAGATTACTTACAACAGAGTCAATTGAATTGGGAACGTATGGGATTATAGGGTTTTCGTCGATTCCGAATTTATTACGGAGATAAAAGTACAGAACTCGTAGAGCTCTGTCATGTCGTTTGATGTACAGGGTTGGTGCGTACGTTGGGCATGCTGTTAATATGTGCATAATAGTCTCCTCGTTTTTGTGGCATGCTCTACACTTAGTGTCATCGAGGTTCAGCTTTAAGACATGGTGCTGGTAGTGTCTGGTTGTTACTACACCGTCCTGGCATGCTATTATATACCCCTCTGTTTCAGCTTTTAATGATGGGGATTTTAAAAAGTTGAATGTTAGAGCTTTCGACAGACCTGATTTGTTTATTTCCCTAAAGAATACTCCATGTAATGGTTTTTGTTGATGGGTGGTTATTAGCTCACTAGTATGGAACTTTTTGAGGCATTTTTTGACTTCTCCCTGAGTGGACTGGGTAAGTTTAAATGGTGTGTCTATTTGGTTAATTTTTTTTGTGTATTTTTCATTTTTTTTCAGGATAAACGCACCGGCCCCGTATTCCTCATGTGTTTTTACAATTTTAAGGAGGGGGTCATCAGTTTTCAAGATCTTTCTTGCTGTTTCAATGATGGTCTTCTGGTAAGTATATTCTATGTTAATTATACCTCTTCCTCCCTGAGCTCTCGGAATGTATAATCTCTGGACAGATGCATGTGGATGGTGACTGCGGTATTTGGTAAGTATGCTTCTCGATTTAGTATCTAATTCTTGAATTTCCTTTTCAGTCCACCAAATGACACCAAATGTGTACACTAGGATTGGAAGTGCAAGTGTATTTGTAGCGTTAGCTTTATTTTTGGCAGTTAATTCTGAACTCCAGATTTTCTCCAGAATTTTAAGGTATTTCTTTGTTGCCGTCTGTTTTGTAATATTTATGTCTTGAAGGTGTCTTTGCTCTATGCCCAGGTAAGTATACGTCTCGTTAGGTGACAAGTATTTTATTACACTTCCGTCGACTAGTTTTATGTCATCATTTTCTTCAGGTGATGTTCTTCCTCGTTTTACATGGACTATTGCACATTTATCGATGCCAAATGCCATTCCGATATCTGTGCTATATTTCAGAATGATTTCTAGAGTATTTTTAAGTTCTGTATTGTTTTTTGTATAGACCTTAAGGTCATCCATGTAGAATAGATGGGTTATTTTATTTTTTCGATTGGAAGGGGGACCACATACGTAACCCGGTCTTCTTTTTAGGTCTATTGACAGCGGTAAAAGACTTATGCAAAATAGAATAGGGCTAAGTGAATCACCCTGATAGACGCCCCTTTTATATGATATGAAGTTAGTGATATTCGTGCAGTTTTTATTTTTGATGTAGAATTTTGTCCTCCACTTGGTCATGAGTTCCTTTATACATGTGCTTAGACTTTCTGGTATTTTCAGATACTGTAGCAATAGGAGAAGTAGCTCGTGTGATGTTGAGTCGTACGCTTTTCGGTAATCCACCCACGCCATCGAAAGATTCCTTTTAAAGTACTTGGCGTCCTCGCATACACATCTGTCAATTAGCAGGTTCTCCTTGCATCCATTCAGTCCTCGTTTGGCTCCCCTTTGTTCAGCTGTTTCCTGCCAAATCGGGTCGATTAAGACGGTAAGTTGTTCATTTATGATTGAGGTGAATGTCTTATAGATTGTGTTTAGACATGTAATGGGACGGTAATTCTGTGGTTGTGTTAAGTCTCCCTTTTTCGGGATTAATATTGTGCGTCCTTCACATAACCATTGTGGGATAATGAGTTTCTGATATAAGATGTTTTGAAATATTTGTACCAAATATGGTCTAACTGCTTTCAGTTGTTTCCAGAAGTAGTTCTGAATCTTGTCGGGGCCTGGGGCCGCAAAGTTCTTCGACCTTTTAATTATTTCATCCAGCATCTCTTTTGTTATAGGTGGAGTTTCTACGTCATCAAGTTTCTTACATTTTTCTTTAAAATATGTTAGTGTCGGATTATGGATGTTGATTTTTTCTTCTCTGCTGTAAATTTCTTTCCAATATGTTTCGACTTGGTCGCTGTCTGGTGGTGTGTAGTTCAAGTCTTGCTGAGTTTCGAATAGTCTTCCGGGGTTGTTGTTGAAGGTCGAGTTTTGTTGAATAAAGTCTTCTCTCTTTTGGATTTTGCGTTTGGCCGCTGTTAGCGATCTAATTCTGTCTAAGTTCTTCTCTTTGATCGTTTCCATATTTCTCAGATTGATCGTATGGTATTTTGCTCTAAGTTTGTTACGTATGTGTGTTAGTTTTGTTGATAGTGTTCGTTTATTTTTAACATACTCTATGATAGTGTTTATTTGGGATGTTTCTTTTCTGATAATTTGAACTTTCTTATCAAGTTGTTCTCTACGTTTCATAAGTTTCTTAATTCCCAATTCCTCTTTTCTTTTTGTCGCGAACATAGATATTATTGTGTATACTGCGCAGTTAATTTCCCACAAGTCGCTGTCTTTATTTATATGCCTTTTAATAAGGCTATTCGCTTTTTGTATTAAGCTTTTACATAAAGGTTTTTTAACCATTATCATCTTTCTCTCATAGGTACTCAGGTGTTTAATTTTCTCCAGTTGGCTTTTAAAATTTTCTACGTCTTCTTCCGATATATCTGTTACTTCAATGTCTGTTTCTTCGATGTCTGTACTTTCATTGTCCATCTTTGGTTCCACATTCTCTCCCCGTTGAAGTAGATACGCAACCTGATCCCTTAGATGTTGTTCGGAACAGGTTGACTCTGGATATAGTTTTTTCCATTCTTTCTGAAGTCTTTTCATATATCCACGTACTTCAGGCTTACTCTCCTTATAGGCCTTTAGGAGGTTGTTTCTTAATTCCTCTGTCCATTTAGTTTTCGTAGGTTTTTCGATGGTGTTATTCGTTATTTCTTTTGCGATTTGGCTTTGAAATAATTTTGCATTATCGCGTAGGTTTTGTTGGCTGAAATGATGTTCAGGATGGAGGTTTAGCCAGTTTTCTTGTAGTCGCTTCATATAACCTTTCCGCGTAGGGCTTGATTTTTCTAGTGCTTTTATCAAGTCCTTTTTAAGATCTTCGGTCCATTTAAATGCGCGTTGATTAGTGTTTGTGCCGCTTCCAACGTCATTACGAAACTCCTCCGAGGCTGGAGTTTCATTGTTGGCGGCTCTCGTTTTCTGTCTCGTTTGAGGAACAACGTGTAGAAATGTGTAGGTTGTCAGCCATCACATTTCCGGCTAACTTTCCGTTACCCTGTCAGGGTTAACGACAGTGCACCTTTGGGTGTTAGTCCGTTTTGCACCTGGAGCTTGTGCTCGTTGCTCGGGTAAGTGGTGTCGCTACTCACCAAAGGCCACAGATGGTATGGGCCCCCCTGCCCATTATTATTATTATTATTATTATTATTATTATTATTATTATTACTTTTAAAATTATATCAAAAAAACGTTATTTTTTAGAAATAATGCGTTTTTCTTAAAAATCAAACAAAAACTGCTGTAACTTTTTTATTTCTTTATAAAAAAATGTAAATTTTGTTTAAATAATTTTATTTTCATGAAATCTAATTAGAAATGTAGTTTTAAAATTTTTCGGTCGATTATTTTTAAAATTATACTAAAAAAACGTTTTTCTTAAAAATCACACAAAAACTGCAGAAACTTTTTTATTTCTTTATAAAAAAATGTAAATTTTGTTTAAATAATTTTATTTTCATGAAATCTAATTAGAAATGTAGTTTTAAAATTTTTCGGACGATTACTTTTAAAATTATATCAAAAAAACGTTATTTTTTAGAAATAATGCGTTTTTCTTAAAAATCAAACAAAAACTGCTGTAACTTTTTTATTTCTTTATAAAAAAATGTAAATTTTGTTTAAATAATTTTATTTTCATGAAATCTAATTAGAAATGTAGTTTTAAAATTTTTCGGACGATTACTTTTAAAATTATATCAAAAAAACTTTATTTTTTAGAAATAATGCGTTTTTCTTAAAAATCAAACAAAAACTGCTGTAACTTTTTTATTTCTTTATAAAAAAATGTAAATTTTGTTTAAATAATTTTATTTTCATGAAATCTAATTAGAAATGTAGTTTTAAAATTTTTCGGTCGATTATTTTTAAAATTATACCAAAAAAACGTTTTTCTTAAAAATCACACAAAAACTGCAGAAACTTTTTTATTTCTTTATAAAAAAATGTAAATTTTGTTTAAATAATTGTATTTTCATGAAATCTAATTAGAAATGTAGTTTTAAAATTTTTCGGACGATTACTTTTAAAATTATATCAAAAAAACGTTATTTTTTAGAAATAATGCGTTTTTCTTAAAAATCAAACAAAAACTGCTGTAACTTTTTTATTTCTTTATAAAAAAATGTAAATTTTGATTAAATAATTTTATTTTCATGAAATCTAATTAGAAATGTAGTTTTAAAATTTTTCGGTCGATTATTTTTAAAATTATACCAAAAAAACGTTTTTCTTAAAAATCACACAAAAACTGCAGAAACTTTTTTATTTCTTTATAAAAAAATGTAAATTTTGTTTAAATAATTTTATTTTCATGAAATCTAATTAGAAATGTAGTTTTAAAATTTTTCGGTCGATTATTTTTAAAATTATACCAAAAAAACGTTTTTCTTAAAAATCACACAAAAACTGCAGAAACTTTTTTATTTCTTTATAAAAAAATGTAAATTTTGTTTAAATAATTTTATTTTCATGAAATCTAATTAGAAATGTAGTTTTAAAATTTTTCGGACGATTATTTTTAAAATTATACCAAAAAAACGTTATTTTTTAGAAATAATGCGTTTTTCTTAAAAATCAAACAAAAACTGCAGAAACTTTTTTATTTCTTTATAAAAAAATGTAAATTTTGTTTAAATAATTTTATTTTCATGAAATCTAATTAGAAATGTAGTTTTAAAATTTTTCGGTCGATTATTTTTAAAATTATACCAAAAAAACGTTTTTCTTAAAAATCACATAAAAACTGCAGAAACTTTTTTATTTCTTTATAAAAAAGAGTAAATTTGGTTTAAATAATTTTATTTTTATGAAATCTAATTAAAAATGTAGTTTTAAAATTTTTCTGTCGATTATTTTTAAAATTATACCAAAAAAACGTTATTTTTTAGAAATAATGCGTTTTTCTTAAAAATCAAACAAAAACTGCTGTAACTTTTTTATTTCTTTATAAAAAAATGTAAATTTTGTTTAAATAATTTTATTTTCATGAAATCTAATTAGAAATGTAGTTTTAAAATTTTTCGGTTGATTATTTTTAAAATTATACCAAAAAAACGTTTTTCTTAAAAATCACACAAAAACTGCAGAAACTTTTTTATTTCTTTATAAAAAAATGTAAATTTTGTTTAAATAATTTTATTTTCATGAAATCTAATTAGAAATGTAGTTTTAAAATTTTTCGGACGATTACTTTTAAAATTATATCAAAAAAACGTTATTTTTTAGAAATAATGCGTTTTTCTTAAAAATCAAACTAAAACTGCTGTAACTTTTTTATTTCTTTATAAAAAAATGTAAATTTTGTTTAAATAATTTTATTTTCATGAAATCTAATTAGAAATGTAGTTTTAAAATTTTTCGGTCGATTATTTTTAAAATTATACCAAAAAAACGTTTTTCTTAAAAATCACACAAAAACTGCAGAAACTTTTTTATTTCTTTATAAAAAAATGTAAATTTTGTTTAAATAATATTATTTTCATGAAATCTAATTAGAAATGTAGTTTTAAAATTTTTCGGACGATTACTTTTAAAATTATATCAAAAAAACGTTATTTTTTAGAAATAATGCGTTTTTCTTAAAAATCAAACAAAAACTGCTGTAACTTTTTTATTTCTTTATAAAAAAATGTAAATTTTGTTTAAATAATTTTATTTTCATGAAATTCAATTAGAAATGTAGTTTTAAAATTTTTCGGTCGATTATTTTTAAAATTATACCAAAAAAACGTTATTTTTTAGAAATAATGCGTTTTTCTTAAAAATCAAACAAAAACTGCTGTAACTTTTTTATTTCTTTATAAAAAAATGTAAATTTTGTTTAAATAATTTTATTTTCATGAAATCTAATTAGAAATGTAGTTTTAAAATTTTTCGGTTGATTATTTTTAAAATTATACCAAAAAAACGTTTTTCTTAAAAATCACACAAAAACTGCAGAAACTTTTTTATTTCTTTATAAAAAAATGTAAATTTTGTTTAAATAATTTTATTTTCATGAAATCTAATTAGAAATGTAGTTTTAAAATTTTTCGGACGATTACTTTTAAAATTATATCAAAAAAACGTTATTTTTTAGAAATAATGCCATTTTCTTAAAAATCAAACTAAAACTGCTGTAACTTTTTTATTTCTTTATAAAAAAATGTAAATTTTGTTTAAATAATTTTATTTTCATGAAATCTAATTAGAAATGTAGTTTTAAAATTTTTCGGTCGATTATTTTTAAAATTATACCAAAAAAACGTTTTTCTTAAAAATCACACAAAAACTGCAGAAACTTTTTTATTTCTTTATAAAAAAATGTAAATTTTGTTTAAATAATATTATTTTCATGAAATCTAATTAGAAATGTAGTTTTAAAATTTTTCGGACGATTACTTTTAAAATTATATCAAAAAAACGTTATTTTTTAGAAATAATGCGTTTTTCTTGAAAATCAAACAAAAACTGCTGTAACTTTTTTATTTCTTTATAAAAAAATGTAAATTTTGTTTAAATAATTTTATTTTCATGAAATCTAATTAGAAATGTAGTTTTAAAATTTTTCGGTCGATTATTTTTAAAATTATACCAAAAAAACGTTTTTCTTAAAAATCACACAAAAACTGCAGAAACTTTTTTATTTCTTTATAAAAAAATGTAAATTTTGTTTAAATAATTTTATTTTCATGAAATCTAATTAGAAATGTAGTTTTAAAATTTTTCGGTTGATTATTTTTAAAATTATACCAAAAAAACGTTATTTTTTAGAAATAATGCGTTTTTCTTAAAAATCAAACAAAAACTGCAGAAACTTTTTTATTTCTTTATAAAAAAATGTAAATTTTGTTTAAATAATTTTATTTTCATGAAATCTAATTAGAAATGTAGTTTTAAAATTTTTCGGTTGATTATTTTTAAAATTATACCAAAAAAACGTTATTTTTTAGAAATAATGCGTTTTTCTTAAAAATCAAACAAAAACTGCTGTAACTTTTTTATTTCTTTATAAAAAAATGTAAATTTTGTTTAAATAATTTTATTTTCATGAAATCTAATTAGAAATGTAGTTTTAAAATTTTTCGGTCGATTATTTTTAAAATTATACCAAAAAAACGTTTTTCTTAAAAATCACACAAAAACTGCAGAAACTTTTTTATTTCTTTATAAAAAAATGTAAATTTTGTTTAAATAATATTATTTTCATGAAATCTAATTAGAAATGTAGTTTTAAAATTTTTCGGTCGATTATTTTTAAAATTATACCAAAAAAACGTTTTTCTTAAAAATCACACAAAAACTGCAGAAACTTTTTTATTTCTTTATAAAAAATGTAAATTTTGTTTAAATAATTTTATTTTCATGAAATCTAATTAGAAATGTAGTTTTAAAATTTTTCGGTTGATTATTTTTAAAATTATACCAAAAAAACGTTATTTTTAGAAATAATGCGTTTTTCTTAAAATCAAACAAAAACTGCAGAAACTTTTTTATTTCTTTATAAAAAAATGTAAATTTTGTTTAAATAATTTTATTTTCATGAAATCTAATTAGAAATGTAGTTTTAAAATTTTTCGGTTGATTATTTTTAAAATTATACCAAAAAAACGTTATTTTTTAGAAATAATGCGTTTTTCTTAAAAATCAAACAAAAACTGCTGTAACTTTTTTATTTCTTTATAAAAAAATGTAAATTTTGTTTAAATAATTTTATTTTCATGAAATCCAATTAGAAATGTAGTTTTAAAATTTTTCGGTCGATTATTTTTAAAATTATACCAAAAAAACGTTATTTTTAGAAATAATGCGTTTTTCTTAAAAATCAAACAAAAACTGCTGTAACTTTTTTATTTCTTTATAAAAAAATGTAAATTTTGTTTAAATAATTTTATTTTCATGAAATCTAATTAGAAATGTAGTTTTAAAATTTTTCGGTTGATTATTTTTAAAATTATACCAAAAAAACGTTTTTCTTAAAAATCACACAAAAACTGCAGAAACTTTTTTATTTCTTTATAAAAAAATGTAAATTTTGTTTAAATAATTTTATTTTCATGAAATCTAATTAGAAATGTAGTTTTAAAATTTTTCGGACGATTACTTTTAAAATTATATCAAAAAAACGTTATTTTTTAGAAATAATGCGTTTTTCTTAAAAATCAAACAAAAACTGCTGTAACTTTTTTATTTCTTTATAAAAAAATGTAAATTTTGTTTAAATAATTTTATTTTCATGAAATCTAATTAGAAATGTAGTTTTAAAATTTTTCGGACGATTACTTTTAAAATTATATCAAAAAAACTTTATTTTTTAGAAATAATGCGTTTTTCTTAAAAATCAAACAAAAACTGCTGTAACTTTTTTATTTCTTTATAAAAAAATGTAAATTTTGTTTAAATAATTTTATTTTCATGAAATCTAATTAGAAATGTAGTTTTAAAATTTTTCGGTCGATTATTTTAAAATTATACCAAAAAAACGTTTTTCTTAAAAATCACACAAAAACTGCAGAAACTTTTTTATTTCTTTATAAAAAAATGTAAATTTTGTTTAAATAATTGTATTTTCATGAAATCTAATTAGAAATGTAGTTTTAAAATTTTTCGGACGATTACTTTTAAAATTATATCAAAAAAACGTTATTTTTTAGAAATAATGCGTTTTTCTTAAAAATCAAACAAAAACTGCTGTAACTTTTTTATTTCTTTATAAAAAAATGTAAATTTTGATTAAATAATTTTATTTTCATGAAATCTAATTAGAAATGTAGTTTTAAAATTTTTCGGTCGATTATTTTTAAAATTATACCAAAAAAACGTTTTTCTTAAAAATCACACAAAAACTGCAGAAACTTTTTTATTTCTTTATAAAAAAATGTAAATTTTGTTTAAATAATTTTATTTTCATGAAATCTAATTAGAAATGTAGTTTTAAAATTTTTCGGTCGATTATTTTTAAAATTATACCAAAAAAACGTTTTCTTAAAAATCACACAAAAACTGCAGAAACTTTTTTATTTCTTTATAAAAAAATGTAAATTTTGTTTAAATAATTTTATTTTCATGAAATCTAATTAGAAATGTAGTTTTAAAATTTTTCGGACGATTATTTTTAAAATTATACCAAAAAAAACGTTATTTTTTAGAAATAATGCGTTTTTCTTAAAATCAAACAAAAACTGCAGAAACTTTTTTATTTCTTTATAAAAAAATGTAAATTTTGTTTAAATAATTTTATTTTCATGAAATCTAATTAGAAATGTAGTTTTAAAATTTTTCGGTCGATTATTTTTAAAATTATACCAAAAAAAAACGTTTTTCTTAAAAATCACATAAAAACTGCAGAAACTTTTTTATTTCTTTATAAAAAAGAGTAAATTTGGTTTAAATAATTTTATTTTTATGAAATCTAATTAAAAATGTAGTTTTAAAATTTTTCTGTCGATTATTTTAAAATTATACCAAAAAAACGTTATTTTTTAGAAATAATGCGTTTTTCTTAAAAATCAAACAAAAACTGCTGTAACTTTTTTATTTCTTTATAAAAAAATGTAAATTTTGTTTAAATAATTTTATTTTCATGAAATCTAATTAGAAATGTAGTTTTAAAATTTTTCGGTCGATTATTTTTAAAATTATACCAAAAAAACGTTTTCTTAAAAATCACACAAAAACTGCAGAAACTTTTTTATTTCTTTATAAAAAAATGTAAATTTTGTTTAAATAATTTTATTTTCATGAAATCTAATTAGAAATGTAGTTTTAAAATTTTTCGGACGATTACTTTTAAAATTATATCAAAAAAACGTTATTTTTTAGAAATAATGCGTTTTTCTTAAAAATCAAACTAAAACTGCTGTAACTTTTTTATTTCTTTATAAAAAAATGTAAATTTTGTTTAAATAATTTTATTTTCATGAAATCTAATTAGAAATGTAGTTTTAAAATTTTTCGGTCGATTATTTTTAAAATTATACCAAAAAAACGTTTTTCTTAAAAATCACACAAAAACTGCAGAAACTTTTTTATTTCTTTATAAAAAAATGTAAATTTTGTTTAAATAATATTATTTTCATGAAATCTAATTAGAAATGTAGTTTTAAAATTTTTCGGACGATTACTTTTAAAATTATATCAAAAAAACGTTATTTTTAGAAATAATGCGTTTTCTTAAAAATCAAACAAAAACTGCTGTAACTTTTTTATTTCTTTATAAAAAAATGTAAATTTTGTTTAAATAATTTTATTTTCATGAAATCCAATTAGAAATGTAGTTTTAAAATTTTTCGGTCGATTATTTTTAAAATTATACCAAAAAAACGTTATTTTTTAGAAATAATGCGTTTTTCTTAAAAATCAAACAAAAACTGCTGTAACTTTTTTATTTCTTTATAAAAAAATGTAAATTTTGTTTAAATAATTTTATTTTCATGAAATCTAATTAGAAATGTAGTTTTAAAATTTTTCGGTTGATTATTTTTAAAATTATACCAAAAAAACGTTTTTCTTAAAAATCACACAAAAACTGCAGAAACTTTTTTATTTCTTTATAAAAAAATGTAAATTTTGTTTAAATAATTTTATTTTCATGAAATCTAATTAGAAATGTAGTTTTAAAATTTTTCGAACGATTACTTTTAAAATTATATCAAAAAAACGTTATTTTTTAGAAATAATGCCATTTTCTTAAAAATCAAACTAAAACTGCTGTAACTTTTTTATTTCTTTATAAAAAAATGTAAATTTTGTTTAAATAATTTTATTTTCATGAAATCTAATTAGAAATGTAGTTTTAAAATTTTTCGGTCGATTATTTTTAAAATTATACCAAAAAAACGTTTTTCTTAAAAATCACACAAAAACTGCAGAAACTTTTTTATTTCTTTATAAAAAAATGTAAATTTTGTTTAAATAATATTATTTTCATGAAATCTAATTAGAAATGTAGTTTTAAAATTTTTCGGACGATTACTTTTAAAATTATATCAAAAAAACGTTATTTTTTAGAAATAATGCGTTTTTCTTGAAAATCAAACAAAAACTGCTGTAACTTTTTTATTTCTTTATAAAAAAATGTAAATTTTGTTTAAATAATTTTATTTTCATGAAATCTAATTAGAAATGTAGTTTTAAAATTTTTCGGTCGATTATTTTTAAAATTATACCAAAAAAACGTTTTTCTTAAAAATCACACAAAAACTGCAGAAACTTTTTTATTTCTTTATAAAAAAATGTAAATTTTGTTTAAATAATTTTATTTTCATGAAATCTAATTAGAAATGTAGTTCTAAAATTTTTCGGACGATTACTTTTAAAATTATATCAAAAAAACGTTATTTTTAGAAATAATGCGTTTTTCTTAAAAATCAAACAAAAACTGCTGTAACTTTTTTATTTCTTTATAAAAAAATGTAAATTTTGTTTAAATAATTTTATTCTCATGAAATCTAATTAGAAATGTAGTTTTAAAATATTTCGGTCGATTATTTTTAAAATTATACCAAAAAAACGTTTTTCTTAAAATCACACAAAAACTGCAGAAACTTTTTTATTTCTTTATAAAAAAATGTAAATTTTGTTTAAATAATTTTATCTTCATGAAATCTAATTAGAAATGTAGTTTTAAAATTTTTCGGTCGATTATTTTTAAAATTATACCAAAAAAACGTTTTTCTTAAAAATCACACAAAAACTGCAGAAACTTTTTTATTTCTTTATAAAAAATGTAAATTTTGTTTAAATAATTTTATTTTCATGAAATCTAATTAGAAATGTAGTTTTAAAATTTTTCGGACGATTATTTTAAAATTATACCAAAAAACGTTATTTTTTAGAAATAATGCGTTTTTCTTAAAAATCAAACAAAAACTGCAGAAACTTTTTTATTTCTTTATAAAAAAATGTAAATTTTGTTTAAATAATTTTATTTTCATGAAATCTAATTAGAAATGTAGTTTTAAAATTTTTCGGTTGATTATTTTTAAAATTATACCAAAAAAACGTTTTTCTTAAAAATCACACAAAAACTGCAGAAACTTTTTTATTTCTTTATAAAAAAATGTAAATTTTGTTTAAATAATTTTATTTTCATGAAATCTAATTAGAAATGTAGTTTTAAAATTTTTCGGACGATTACTTTTAAAATTATATCAAAAAAACGTTATTTTTTAGAAATAATGCGTTTTTCTTAAAAATCAAACAAAAACTGCTGTAACTTTTTTATTTCTTTATAAAAAAATGTAAATTTTGTTTAAATAATTTTATTTTCATGAAATCTAATTAGAAATGTAGTTTTAAAATTTTTCGGTCGATTATTTTTAAAATTATACCAAAAAAAACGTTTTTCTTAAAAATCACACAAAAACTGCAGAAACTTTTTTATTTCTTTATAAAAAAATGTAAATTTTGTTTAAATAATATTATTTTCATGAAATCTAATTAGAAATGTAGTTTTAAAATTTTTCGGACGATTACTTTTAAAATTATATCAAAAAAACGTTATTTTTAGAAATAATGCGTTTTTCTTAAAAATCAAACAAAAACTGCTGTAACTTTTTTATTTCTTTATAAAAAAATGTAAATTTTGTTTAAATAATTTTATTTTCATGAAATCTAATTAGAAATGTAGTTTTAAAATTTTTCGGTCGATTATTTTTAAAATTATACCAAAAAAAACGTTTTCTTAAAAATCACACAAAAACTGCAGAAACTTTTTTATTTCTTTATAAAAAAATGTAAATTTTGTTAAAATAATTTTATTTTCATGAAATCTAATTAGAAATGTAGTTTTAAAATTTTTCGGACGATTACTTTTAAAATTATATCAAAAAAACGTTATTTTTTAGAAATAATGCGTTTTTCATAAAAATCAAACAAAAACTGCTGTAACTTTTTTATTTCTTTATAAAAAAATGTAAATTTTGTTTAAATAATTTTATTTTCATGAAATCTAATTAGAAATGTAGTTTTAAAATTTTTCGGTCGATTATTTTTAAAATTATACCAAAAAAACGTTTTTCTTAAAAATCACACAAAAACTGCAGAAACTTTTTTATTTCTTTATAAAAAAATGTAAATTTGGTTTAAATAATTTTATTTTCATGAAATCTAATTAGAAATGTAGTTTTAAAATTTTTCGGACGATTACTTTTAAAATTATATCAAAAAAACGTTATTTTTTAGAAATAATGCGTTTTTCGTAAAAATCAAACAAAAACTGCTGTAACTTTTTTATTTCTTTATAAAAAAATGTAAATTTTGTTTAAATAATTTTATTTTCATGAAATCTAATTAGAAATGTAGTTTTAAAATTTTTCGGTCGATTATTTTTAAAATTATACCAAAAAAACGTTTTTCTTAAAAATCACACAAAAACTGCAGAAACTTTTTTATTTCTTTATAAAAAAATGTAAATTTTGTTTAAATAATATTATTTTCATGAAATCTAATTAGAAATGTAGTTTTAAAATTTTTCGGACGATTACTTTTAAAATTATATCAAAAAAACGTTATTTTTTAGAAATAATGCGTTTTTCTTAAAAATCAAACAAAAACTGCTGTAACTTTTTTATTTCTTTATAAAAAAATGTAAATTTTGTTTAAATAATTTTATTTTCATGAAATCTAATTAGAAATGTAGTTTTAAAATTTTTCGGTCGATTATTTTTAAAATTATACCAAAAAAACGTTTTTCTTAAAAATCACACAAAAACTGCAGAAACTTTTTTATTTCTTTATAAAAAAATGTAAATTTTGTTTAAATAATATTATTTTCATGAAATCTAATTAGAAATGTAGTTTTAAAATTTTTCGGACGATTACTTTTAAAATTATATCAAAAAAACGTTATTTTTAGAAATAATGCGTTTTTCTTAAAAATCAAACAAAAACTGCTGTAACTTTTTTATTTCTTTATAAAAAAATGTAAATTTTGTTTA
>CAXARA010000245.1:0-14921 GCA_963971135.1 Stenus bimaculatus | reverse complement strand
CCGAAAAATTTTAAAACTACATTTCTAATTAGATTTCATGAAAATAAAATTATTTAAACAAAATTTACATTTTTTTATAAAGAAATAAAAAAGTTTCTGCAGTTTTTGTGTGATTTTTAAGAAAAACGTTTTTTTGGTATAATTTTAAAAATAATCGACCGAAAAATTTTAAAACTACATTTCTAATTAGATTTCATGAAAATAAAATTATTTAAACAAAATTTACATTTTTTTATAAAGAAATAAAAAAGTTACAGCAGTTTTTGTTTGATTTTTAAGAAAAACGCATTATTTCTAAAAAATAAAGTTTTTTTGATGTAATTTTAAAAGTAATCGTCCGAAAAATTTTAAAACTACATTTCTAATTAGATTTCATGAAAATAATATTATTTAAACAAAATTTACATTTTTTTATAAAGAAATAAAAAAGTTACAGCAGTTTTAGTTTGATTTTTAAGAAAAACGTTTTTTTGGTATAATTTTAAAAATAATCGACCGAAAAATTTTAAAACTACATTTCTAATTAGATTTCATGAAAATAAAATTATTTAAACAAAATTTACATTTTTTTATAAAGAAATAAAAAAGTTACAGCAGTTTTTGTTTGATTTTTAAGAAAAACGCATTATTTCTAAAAAATAAAGTTTTTTTGATATAATTTTAAAAGTAATCGTCCGAAAAATTTTAAAACTACATTTCTAATTAGATTTCATGAAAATAAAATTATTTAAACAAAATTTACATTTTTTTATAAAGAAATAAAAAAGTTTCTGCAGTTTTTGTGTGATTTTTAAGAAAAACGTTTTTTTGGTATAATTTTAAAAATAATCGACCGAAAAATTTTAAAACTACATTTCTAATTAGATTTCATGAAAATAAAATTATTTAAACAAAATTTACATTTTTTTATAAAGAAATAAAAAAGTTACAGCAGTTTTTGTTTGATTTTTAAGAAAAACGCATTATTTCTAAAAAATAACGTTTTTTTGATATAATTTTAAAAGTAATCGTCCGAAAAATTTTAAAACTACATTTCTAATTAGATTTCATGAAAATAATATTATTTAAACAAAATTTACATTTTTTTATAAAGAAATAAAAAAGTTACAGCAGTTTTAGTTTGATTTTTAAGAAAAACGTTTTTTTGGTATAATTTTAAAAATAATCGACCGAAAAATTTTAAAACTACATTTCTAATTAGATTTCATGAAAATAAAATTATTTAAACAAAATTTACATTTTTTTATAAAGAAATAAAAAAGTTACAGCAGTTTTTGTTTGATTTTTAAGAAAAACGCATTATTTCTAAAAAATAAAGTTTTTTTGATATAATTTTAAAAGTAATCGTCCGAAAAATTTTAAAACTACATTTCTAATTAGATTTCATGAAAATAAAATTATTTAAACAAAATTTACATTTTTTTATAAAGAAATAAAAAAGTTTCTGCAGTTTTTGTGTGATTTTTAAGAAAAACGTTTTTTTGGTATAATTTTAAAAATAATCGACCGAAAAATTTTAAAACTACATTTCTAATTAGACTTCATGAAAATAAAATTATTTAAACAAAATTTACATTTTTTTATAAAGAAATAAAAAAGTTACAGCAGTTTTTGTTTGATTTTTAAGAAAAACGCATTATTTCTAAAAAATAACGTTTTTTTGATATAATTTTAAAAGTAATCGTCCGAAAAATTTTAAAACTACATTTCTAATTAGATTTCATGAAAATAAAATTATTTAAACAAAATTTACATTTTTTTATAAAGAAATAAAAAAGTTTCTGCAGTTTTTGTGTGATTTTTAAGAAAAACGTTTTTTTGGTATAATTTTAAAAATAATCGACCGAAAAATTTTAAAACTACATTTCTAATTAGATTTCATGAAAATAAAATTATTTAAACAAAATTTACATTTTTTTATAAAGAAATAAAAAAGTTACAGCAGTTTTTGTTTGATTTTTAAGAAAAACGCATTATTTCTAAAAAATAAAGTTTTTTTGATATAATTTTAAAAGTAATCGTCCGAAAAATTTTAAAACTACATTTCTAATTAGATTTCATGAAAATAAAATTATTTAAACAAAATTTACATTTTTTTATAAAGAAATAAAAAAGTTTCTGCAGTTTTTGTGTGATTTTTAAGAAAAACGTTTTTTTGGTATAATTTTAAAAATAATCGACCGAAAAATTTTAAAACTACATTTCTAATTAGATTTCATGAAAATAAAATTATTTAAACAAAATTTACATTTTTTTATAAAGAAATAAAAAAGTTACAGCAGTTTTTCTTTGATTTTTAAGAAAAACGCATTATTTCTAAAAAATAACGTTTTTTTGATATAATTTTAAAAGTAATCGTCCGAAAAATTTTAAAACTACATTTCTAATTAGATTTCATGAAAATAAAATTATTTAAACAAAATTTACATTTTTTTATAAAGAAATAAAAAAGTTTCTGCAGTTTTTGTGTGATTTTTAAGAAAAACGTTTTTTTGGTATAATTTTAAAAATAATCGACCGAAAAATTTTAAAACTACATTTCTAATTAGATTTCATGAAAATAAAATTATTTAAACAAAATTTACAATTTTTTATAAAGAAATAAAAAAGTTACAGCAGTTTTTGTTTGATTTTTAAGAAAAACGCATTATTTCTAAAAAATAACGTTTTTTTGATATAATTTTAAAAGTAATCGTCCGAAAAATTTTAAAACTACATTTCTAATTAGATTTCATGAAAATAATATTATTTAAACAAAATTTACATTTTTTTATAAAGAAATAAAAAAGTTACAGCAGTTTTAGTTTGATTTTTAAGAAAAACGTTTTTTTGGTATAATTTTAAAAATAATCGACCGAAAAATTTTAAAACTACATTTCTAATTAGATTTCATAAAAATAAAATTATTTAAACAAAATTTACATTTTTTTATAAAGAAATAAAAAAGTTACAGCAGTTTTTGTTTGATTTTTAAGAAAAACGCATTATTTCTAAAAAATAACGTTTTTTTGATATAATTTTAAAAGTAATCGTCCGAAAAATTTTAAAACTACATTTCTAATTAGATTTCATGAAAATAATATTAGTTAAACAAAATTTACATTTTTTTATAAAGAAATAAAAAAGTTACAGCAGTTTTAGTTTGATTTTTAAGAAAAACGTTTTTTTGGTATAATTTTAAAAATAATCGACCGAAAAATTTTAAAACTACATTTCTAATTAGATTTCATGAAAATAAAATTATTTAAACAAAATTTACATTTTTTTATAAAGAAATAAAAAAGTTACAGCAGTTTTTGTTTGATTTTTAAGAAAAACGCATTATTTCTAAAAAATAAAGTTTTTTTGATATAATTTTAAAAGTAATCGTCCGAAAAATTTTAAAACTACATTTCTAATTAGATTTCATGAAAATAAAATTATTTAAACAAAATTTACATTTTTTTATAAAGAAATAAAAAAGTTTCTGCAGTTTTTGTGTGATTTTTAAGAAAAACGTTTTTTTGGTATAATTTTAAAAATAATCGACCGAAAAATTTTAAAAATACATTTCTAATTAGATTTCATGAAAATAAAATTATTTAAACAAAATTTACATTTTTTTATAAAGAAATAAAAAAGTTACAGCAGTTTTTGTTTGATTTTTAAGAAAAACGCATTATTTCTAAAAAATAACGTTTTTTTGATATAATTTTAAAAGTAATCGTCCGAAAAATTTTAAAACTACATTTCTAATTAGATTTCATGAAAATAATATTATTTAAACAAAATTTACATTTTTTTATAAAGAAATAAAAAAGTTACAGCAGTTTTAGTTTGATTTTTAAGAAAAACGTTTTTTTGGTATAATTTTAAAAATAATCGACCGAAAAATTTTAAAACTACATTTCTAATTAGATTTCATGAAAATAAAATTATTTAAACAAAATTTACATTTTTTTATAAAGAAATAAAAAAGTTACAGCAGTTTTTGTTTGATTTTTAAGAAAAACGCATTATTTCTAAAAAATAACGTTTTTTTGATATAATTTTAAAAGTAATCGTCCGAAAAATTTTAAAACTACATTTCTAATTAGATTTCATGAAAATAATATTATTTAAACAAAATTTACATTTTTTTATAAAGAAATAAAAAAGTTACAGCAGTTTTAGTTTGATTTTTAAGAAAAACGTTTTTTTGGTATAATTTTAAAAATAATCGACCGAAAAATTTTAAAACTACATTTCTAATTAGATTTCATGAAAATAAAATTATTTAAACAAAATTTACATTTTTTTATAAAGAAATAAAAAAGTTACAGCAGTTTTTGTTTGATTTTTAAGAAAAACGCATTATTTCTAAAAAATAACGTTTTTTTGATATAATTTTAAAAGTAATCGTCCGAAAAATTTTAAAACTACATTTCTAATTAGATTTCATGAAAATAAAATTATTTAAACAAAATTTACATTTTTTTATAAAGAAATAAAAAAGTTACAGCAGTTTTTGTTTGATTTTTAAGAAAAACGCATTATTTCTAAAAAATAACGTTTTTTTGATATAATTTTAAAAGTAATCGTCCGAAAAATTTTAAAACTACATTTCTAATTAGATTTCATGAAAATAATATTATTTAAACAAAATTTACATTTTTTTATAAAGAAATAGAAAAGTTACAGCAGTTTTTGTTTGATTTTTAAGAAAAACGCATTATTTCTAAAAAATAAAGTTTTTTTGATATAATTTTAAAAGTAATCGTCCGAAAAATTTTAAAACTACATTTCTAATTAGATTTCATGAAAATAAAATTATTTAAACAAAATTTACATTTTTTTATAAAGAAATAAAAAAGTTTCTGCAGTTTTTGTGTGATTTTTAAGAAAAACGTTTTTTTGGTATAATTTTAAAAATAATCGACCGAAAAATTTTAAAAATACATTTCTAATTAGATTTCATGAAAATAAAATTATTTAAACAAAATTTACATTTTTTTATAAAGAAATAAAAAAGTTACAGCAGTTTTTGTTTGATTTTTAAGAAAAACGCATTATTTCTAAAAAATAACGTTTTTTTGATATAATTTTAAAAGTAATCGTCCGAAAAATTTTAAAACTACATTTCTAATTAGATTTCATGAAAATAATATTATTTAAACAAAATTTACATTTTTTTATAAAGAAATAAAAAAGTTACAGCAGTTTTAGTTTGATTTTTAAGAAAAACGTTTTTTTGGTATAATTTTAAAAATAATCGACCGAAAAATTTTAAAACTACATTTCTAATTAGATTTCATGAAAATAAAATTATTTAAACAAAATTTACATTTTTTTATAAAGAAATAAAAAAGTTACAGCAGTTTTTGTTTGATTTTTAAGAAAAACGCATTATTTCTAAAAAATAACGTTTTTTTGATATAATTTTAAAAGTAATCGTCCGAAAAATTTTAAAACTACATTTCTAATTAGATTTCATGAAAATAATATTATTTAAACAAAATTTACATTTTTTTATAAAGAAATAAAAAAGTTACAGCAGTTTTAGTTTGATTTTTAAGAAAAACGTTTTTTTGGTATAATTTTAAAAATAATCGACCGAAAAATTTTAAAACTACATTTCTAATTAGATTTCATGAAAATAAAATTATTTAAACAAAATTTACATTTTTTTATAAAGAAATAAAAAAGTTACAGCAGTTTTTGTTTGATTTTTAAGAAAAACGCATTATTTCTAAAAAATAACGTTTTTTTGATATAATTTTAAAAGTAATCGTCCGAAAAATTTTAAAACTACATTTCTAATTAGATTTCATGAAAATAATATTATTTAAACAAAATTTACATTTTTTTATAAAGAAATAAAAAAGTTACAGCAGTTTTAGTTTGATTTTTAAGAAAAACGTTTTTTTGGTATAATTTTAAAAATAATCGACCGAAAAATTTTAAAACTACATTTCTAATTAGATTTCATGAAAATAAAATTATTTAAACAAAATTTACATTTTTTTATAAAGAAATAAAAAAGTTACAGCAGTTTTTGTTTGATTTTTAAGAAAAACGCATTATTTCTAAAAAATAACGTTTTTTTGATATAATTTTAAAAGTAATCGTCCGAAAAATTTTAAAACTACATTTCTAATTAGATTTCATGAAAATAATATTATTTAAACAAAATTTACATTTTTTTATAAAGAAATAAAAAAGTTACAGCAGTTTTAGTTTGATTTTTAAGAAAAACGTTTTTTTGGTATAATTTTAAAAATAATCGACCGAAAAATTTTAAAACTACATTTCTAATTAGATTTCATGAAAATAAAATTATTTAAACAAAATTTACATTTTTTTATAAAGAAATAAAAAAGTTACAGCAGTTTTTGTTTGATTTTTAAGAAAAACGCATTATTTCTAAAAAATAACGTTTTTTTGATATAATTTTAAAAGTAATCGTCCGAAAAATTTTAAAACTACATTTCTAATTAGATTTCATGAAAATAATATTATTTAAACAAAATTTACATTTTTTTATAAAGAAATAGAAAAGTTACAGCAGTTTTTGTTTGATTTTTAAGAAAAACGCATTATTTCTAAAAAATAAAGTTTTTTTGATATAATTTTAAAAGTAATCGTCCGAAAAATTTTAAAACTACATTTCTAATTAGATTTCATGAAAATAAAATTATTTAAACAAAATTTACATTTTTTTATAAAGAAATAAAAAAGTTTCTGCAGTTTTTGTGTGATTTTTAAGAAAAACGTTTTTTTGGTATAATTTTAAAAATAATCGACCGAAAAATTTTAAAAATACATTTCTAATTAGATTTCATGAAAATAAAATTATTTAAACAAAATTTACATTTTTTTATAAAGAAATAAAAAAGTTACAGCAGTTTTTGTTTGATTTTTAAGAAAAACGCATTATTTCTAAAAAATAACGTTTTTTTGATATAATTTTAAAAGTAATCGTCCGAAAAATTTTAAAACTACATTTCTAATTAGATTTCATGAAAATAATATTATTTAAACAAAATTTACATTTTTTTATAAAGAAATAAAAAAGTTACAGCAGTTTTAGTTTGATTTTTAAGAAAAACGTTTTTTTGGTATAATTTTAAAAATAATCGACCGAAAAATTTTAAAACTACATTTCTAATTAGATTTCATGAAAATAAAATTATTTAAACAAAATTTACATTTTTTTATAAAGAAATAAAAAAGTTACAGCAGTTTTTGTTTGATTTTTAAGAAAAACGCATTATTTCTAAAAAATAACGTTTTTTTGATATAATTTTAAAAGTAATCGTCCGAAAAATTTTAAAACTACATTTCTAATTAGATTTCATGAAAATAATATTATTTAAACAAAATTTACATTTTTTTATAAAGAAATAAAAAAGTTACAGCAGTTTTAGTTTGATTTTTAAGAAAAACGTTTTTTTGGTATAATTTTAAAAATAATCGACCGAAAAATTTTAAAACTACATTTCTAATTAGATTTCATGAAAATAAAATTATTTAAACAAAATTTACATTTTTTTATAAAGAAATAAAAAAGTTACAGCAGTTTTTGTTTGATTTTTAAGAAAAACGCATTATTTCTAAAAAATAACGTTTTTTTGATATAATTTTAAAAGTAATCGTCCGAAAAATTTTAAAACTACATTTCTAATTAGATTTCATGAAAATAATATTATTTAAACAAAATTTACATTTTTTTATAAAGAAATAAAAAAGTTACAGCAGTTTTAGTTTGATTTTTAAGAAAAACGTTTTTTTGGTATAATTTTAAAAATAATCGACCGAAAAATTTTAAAACTACATTTCTAATTAGATTTCATGAAAATAAAATTATTTAAACAAAATTTACATTTTTTTATAAAGAAATAAAAAAGTTACAGCAGTTTTTGTTTGATTTTTAAGAAAAACGCATTATTTCTAAAAAATAACGTTTTTTTGATATAATTTTAAAAGTAATCGTCCGAAAAATTTTAAAACTACATTTCTAATTAGATTTCATGAAAATAATATTATTTAAACAAAATTTACATTTTTTTATAAAGAAATAAAAAAGTTACAGCAGTTTTAGTTTGATTTTTAAGAAAAACGTTTTTTTGGTATAATTTTAAAAATAATCGACCGAAAAATTTTAAAACTACATTTCTAATTAGATTTCATGAAAATAAAATTATTTAAACAAAATTTACATTTTTTTATAAAGAAATAAAAAAGTTACAGCAGTTTTTGTTTGATTTTTAAGAAAAACGCATTATTTCTAAAAATTAACGTTTTTTTGATATAATTTTAAAAGTAATCGTCCGAAAAATTTTAAAACTACATTTCTAATTAGATTTCATGAAAATAATATTATTTAAACAAAATTTACATTTTTTTATAAAGAAATAAAAAAGTTACAGCAGTTTTAGTTTGATTTTTAAGAAAAACGTTTTTTTGGTATAATTTTAAAAATAATCGACCGAAAAATTTTAAAACTACATTTCTAATTAGATTTCATGAAAATAAAATTATTTAAACAAAATTTACATTTTTTTATAAAGAAATAAAAAAGTTACAGCAGTTTTTGTTTGATTTTTAAGAAAAACGCATTATTTCTAAAAAATAACGTTTTTTTGATATAATTTTAAAAGTAATCGTCCGAAAAATTTTAAAACTACATTTCTAATTAGATTTCATGAAAATAATATTATTTAAACAAAATTTACATTTTTTTATAAAGAAATAAAAAAGTTACAGCAGTTTTAGTTTGATTTTTAAGAAAAACGTTTTTTTGGTATAATTTTAAAAATAATCGACCGAAAAATTTTAAAACTACATTTCTAATTAGATTTCATGAAAATAAAATTATTTAAACAAAATTTACATTTTTTTATAAAGAAATAAAAAAGTTACAGCAGTTTTTGTTTGATTTTTAAGAAAAACGCATTATTTCTAAAAAATAACGTTTTTTTGATATAATTTTAAAAGTAATCGTCCGAAAAATTTTAAAACTACATTTCTAATTAGATTTCATGAAAATAATATTATTTAAACAAAATTTGCATTTTTTTATAAAGAAATAAAAAAGTTACAGCAGTTTTAGTTTGATTTTTAAGAAAAACGTTTTTTTGGTATAATTTTAAAAATAATCGACCGAAAAATTTTAAAACTACATTTCTAATTAGATTTCATGAAAATAAAATTATTTAAACAAAATTTACATTTTTTTATAAAGAAATAAAAAAGTTACAGCAGTTTTTGTATGATTTTTAAGAAAAACGCATTATTTCTAAAAAATAACGTTTTTTTGATATAATTTTAAAAGTAATCGTCCGAAAAATTTTAAAACTACATTTCTAATTAGATTTCATGAAAATAATATTATTTAAACAAAATTTACATTTTTTTATAAAGAAATAAAAAAGTTACAGCAGTTTTAGTTTGATTTTTAAGAAAAACGTTTTTTTGGTATAATTTTAAAAATAATCGACCGAAAAATTTTAAAACTACATTTCTAATTAGATTTCATGAAAATAAAATTATTTAAACAAAATTTACATTTTTTTATAAAGAAATAAAAAAGTTACAGCAGTTTTTGTTTGATTTTTAAGAAAAACGCATTATTTCTAAAAAATAACGTTTTTTTGATATAATTTTAAAAGTAATCGTCCGAAAAATTTTAAAACTACATTTCTAATTAGATTTCATGAAAATAATATTATTTAAACAAAATTTACATTTTTTTATAAAGAAATAAAAAAGTTACAGCAGTTTTAGTTTGATTTTTAAGAAAAACGTTTTTTTGGTATAATTTTAAAAATAATCGACCGAAAAATTTTAAAACTACATTTCTAATTAGATTTCATGAAAATAAAATTATTTAAACAAAATTTACATTTTTTTATAAAGAAATAAAAAAGTTACAGCAGTTTTTGTTTGATTTTTAAGAAAAACGCATTATTTCTAAAAAATAAAGTTTTTTTGATATAATTTTAAAAGTAATCGTCCGAAAAATTTTAAAACTACATTTCTAATTAGATTTCATGAAAATAATATTATTTAAACAAAATTTACATTTTTTTATAAAGAAATAAAAAAGTTACAGCAGTTTTAGTTTGATTTTTAAGAAAAACGTTTTTTTGGTATAATTTTAAAAATAATCGACCGAAAAATTTTAAAACTACATTTCTAATTAGATTTCATGAAAATAAAATTATTTAAACAAAATTTACATTTTTTTATAAAGAAATAAAAAAGTTACAGCAGTTTTTGTTTGATTTTTAAGAAAAACGCATTATTTCTAAAAAATAACGTTTTTTTGATATAATTTTAAAAGTAATCGTCCGAAAAATTTTAAAACTACATTTCTAATTAGATTTCATGAAAATAAAATTATTTAAACAAAATTTACATTTTTTTATAAAGAAATAAAAAAGTTACAGCAGTTTTTGTTTGATTTTTAAGAAAAACGCATTATTTCTAAAAAACAAAGTTTTTTTGATATAATTTTAAAAGTAATCGTCCGAAAAAATTTAAAACTACATTTCTAATTAGATTTCATGAAAATAAAATTATTTAAACAAAATTTACATTTTTTTATAAAGAAATAAAAAAGTTTCTGCAGTTTTTGTGTGATTTTTAAGAAAAACGTTTTTTTGGTATAATTTTAAAAATAATCGACCGAAAAATTTTAAAACTACATTTCTAATTAGATTTCTTGAAAATAAAATTATTTAAACAAAATTTACATTTTTTTATAAAGAAATAAAAAAGTTACAGCAGTTTTTGTTTGATTTTTAAGAAAAACGCATTATTTCTAAAAAATAACGTTTTTTTGATATAATTTTAAAAGTAATCGTCCGAAAAATTTTAAAACTACATTTCTAATTAGATTTCATGAAAATAAAATTATTTAAACAAAATTTACATTTTTTTATAAAGAAATAAAAAAGTTTCTGCAGTTTTTGTGTGATTTTTAAGAAAAACGTTTTTTTGGTATAATTTTAAAAATAATCCACCGAAAAATTTTAAAACTACATTTCTAGTTAGATTTCATGAAAATAAAATTATTTAAACAAAATTTACATTTTTTTATAAAGAAATAAAAAAGTTACAGCAGTTTTTGTTTGATTTTTAAGAAAAACGCATTATTTCTAAAAAATAACGTTTTTTTGATATAATTTTAAAAGTAATCGTCCGAAAAATTTTAAAACTACATTTCTAATTAGATTTCATGAAAATAATATTATTTAAACAAAATTTACATTTTTTTATAAAGAAATAAAAAAGTTACAGCAGTTTTAGTTTGATTTTTAAGAAAAAAGTTTTTTTGGTATAATTTTAAAAATAATCGACCGAAAAATTTTAAAACTACATTTCTAATTAGATTTCATGAAAATAAAATTATTTAAACAAAATTTACATTTTTTTATAAAGAAATAAAAAAGTTACAGCAGTTTTTGTTTGATTTTTAAGAAAAACGCATTATTTCTAAAAAATAACGTTTTTTTGATATAATTTTAAAAGTAATCGTCCGAAAAATTTTAAAACTACATTTCTAATTAGATTTCATGAAAATAATATTATTTAAACAAAATTTACATTTTTTTATAAAGAAATAAAAAAGTTACAGCAGTTTTAGTTTGATTTTTAAGAAAAACGTTTTTTTGGTATAATTTTAAAAATAATCGACCGAAAAATTTTAAAACTACATTTCTAATTAGATTTCATGAAAATAATATTATTTAAACAAAATTTACATTTTTTTATAAAGAAATAAAAAAGTTACAGCAGTTTTAGTTTGATTTTTAAGAAAAACGTTTTTTTGGTATAATTTTAAAAATAATCGACCGAAAAATTTTAAAACTACATTTCTAATTAGATTTCATGAAAATAAAATTATTTAAACAAAATTTACATTTTTTTATAAAGAAATAAAAAAGTTACAGCAGTTTTTGTTTGATTTTTAAGAAAAACGCATTATTTCTAAAAAATAACGTTTTTTTGATATAATTTTAAAAGTAATCGTCCGAAAAATTTTAAAACTACATTTCTAATTAGATTTCATGAAAATAATATTATTTAAACAAAATTTACATTTTTTTATAAAGAAATAAAAAAGTTACAGCAGTTTTAGTTTGATTTTTAAGAAAAACGTTTTTTTGGTATAATTTTAAAAATAATCGACCGAAAAATTTTAAAACTACATTTCTAATTAGATTTCATGAAAATAAAATTATTTAAACAAAATTTACATTTTTTTATAAAGAAATAAAAAAGTTACAGCAGTTTTTGTTTGATTTTTAAGAAAAACGCATTATTTCTAAAAAATAACGTTTTTTTGATATAATTTTAAAAGTAATCGTCCGAAAAATTTTAAAACTACATTTCTAATTAGATTTCATGAAAATAATATTATTTAAACAAAATTTACATTTTTTTATAAAGAAATAAAAAAGTTACAGCAGTTTTAGTTTGATTTTTAAGAAAAACGTTTTTTTGGTATAATTTTAAAAATAATCGACCGAAAAATTTTAAAACTACATTTCTAATTAGATTTCATGAAAATAAAATTATTTAAACAAAATTTACATTTTTTTATAAAGAAATAAAAAAGTTACAGCAGTTTTTGTTTGATTTTTAAGAAAAACGCATTATTTCTAAAAAATAACGTTTTTTTGATATAATTTTAAAAGTAATCGTCCGAAAAATTTTAAAACTACATTTCTAATTAGATTTCATGAAAATAATATTATTTAAACAAAATTTACATTTTTTTATAAAGAAATAAAAAAGTTACAGCAGTTTTAGTTTGATTTTTAAGAAAAACGTTTTTTTGGTATAATTTTAAAAATAATCGACCGAAAAGTTTAAAACTACAGTTCTAATTAGATTTCATGAAAATAAAATTATTTAAACAAAATTTACATTTTTTTATAAAGAAATAAAAAAGTTACAGCAGTTTTTGTTTGATTTTTAAGAAAAACGCATTATTTCTAAAAAATAAAGTTTTTTTGATATAATTTTAAAAGTAATCGTCCGAAAAATTTTAAAACTACATTTCTAATTAGATTTCATGAAAATAAAATTATTTAAACAAAATTTACATTTTTTTATAAAGAAATAAAAAAGTTACAGCAGTTTTTGTTTGATTTTTAAGAAAACGCATTATTTCTAAAAAATAACGTTTTTTTGATATAATTTTAAAAGTAATCGTCCGAAAAATTTTAAAACTACATTTCTAATTAGATTTCATGAAAATAATATTATTTAAACAAAATTTACATTTTTTTATAAAGAAATAAAAAAGTTACAGCAGTTTTAGTTTGATTTTTAAGAAAAACGTTTTTTTGGTATAATTTTAAAAATAATCGACCGAAAAATTTTAAAACTACATTTCTAATTAGATTTCATGAAAATAAAATTATTTAAACAAAATTTACATTTTTTTATAAAGAAATAAAAAAGTTACAGCAGTTTTTGTTTGATTTTTAAGAAAAACGCATTA
The DNA here is from genome assembly GCA_963971135.1 of Stenus bimaculatus. Lineage (NCBI taxonomy): Eukaryota > Metazoa > Arthropoda > Insecta > Coleoptera > Staphylinidae > Stenus > Stenus bimaculatus. The sequence goes on along the minus strand of CAXARA010000245.1, from coordinate 1,447 downwards.
TTTCTAAAAAATAAAGTTTTTTTGATATAATTTTAAAGTAATCGTCCGAAAAATTTTAAAACTACATTTCTAATTAGATTTCATGAAAATAAAATTATTTAAACAAAATTTACATTTTTTTATAAAGAAATAAAAAAGTTTCTGCAGTTTTTGTGTGATTTTTAAGAAAAACGTTTTTTTGGTATAATTTTAAAAATAATCGACCGAAAAATTTTAAAACTACATTTCTAATTAGATTTCATGAAAATAAAATTATTTAAACAAAATTTACATTTTTTTATAAAGAAATAAAAAAGTTACAGCAGTTTTTGTTTGATTTTTAAGAAAAACGCATTATTTCTAAAAAATAACGTTTTTTTGATATAATTTTAAAAGTAATCGTCCGAAAAATTTTAAAACTACATTTCTAATTAGATTTCATGAAAATAAAATTATTTAAACAAAATTTACATTTTTTTATAAAGAAATAAAAAAGTTTCTGCAGTTTTTGTGTGATTTTTAAGAAAAACGTTTTTTTGGTATAATTTTAAAAATAATCGACCGAAAAATTTTAAAACTACATTTCTAATTAGATTTCATGAAAATAAAATTATTTAAACAAAATTTACATTTTTTATAAAGAAATAAAAAAGTTACAGCAGTTTTTGTTTGATTTTTAAGAAAAACGCATTATTTCTAAAAAATAACGTTTTTTTGATATAATTTTAAAAGTAATCGTCCGAAAAATTTTAAAACTACATTTCTAATTAGATTTCATGAAAATAATATTATTTAAACAAAATTTACATTTTTTTATAAAGAAATAAAAAAGTTACAGCAGTTTTAGTTTGATTTTTAAGAAAAACGTTTTTTTGGTATAATTTTAAAAATAATCGACCGAAAATTTTAAAACTACATTTCTAATTAGATTTCATGAAAATAAAATTATTTAAACAAAATTTACATTTTTTTATAAAGAAATAAAAAAGTTACAGCAGTTTTTGTTTGATTTTTAAGAAAAACGCATTATTTCTAAAAAATAACGTTTTTTTGATATAATTTTAAAAGTAATCGTCCGAAAAATTTTAAAACTACATTTCTAATTAGATTTCATGAAAATAATATTATTTAAACAAAATTTACATTTTTTATAAAGAAATAAAAAAGTTACAGCAGTTTTAGTTTGATTTTAAGAAAAATGTTTTTTGGTATAATTTTAAAAATAATCGACCGAAAAATTTTAAAACTACATTTCTAATTAGATTTCATGAAAATAAAATTATTTAAACAAAATTTACATTTTTTTATAAAGAAATAAAAAAGTTACAGCAGTTTTTGTTTGATTTTTAAGAAAAACGCATTATTTCTAAAAATAAAGTTTTTTTGATATAATTTTAAAAGTAATCGTCCGAAAAATTTTAAAACTACATTTCTAATTAGATTTCATGAAAATAAAATTATTTAAACA
>CAXARA010000244.1:0-21604 GCA_963971135.1 Stenus bimaculatus | reverse complement strand
ATAATTTTAAAAGTAATCGTCCGAAAAATTTTAAAACTACATTTCTAATTAGATTTCATGAAAATAAAATTATTTAAACAAAATTTACATTTTTTTATAAAGAAATAAAAAAGTTTCTGCAGTTTTTGTGTGATTTTTAAGAAAAATGTTTTTTTGGTATAATTTTAAAAATAATCGACCGAAAAATTTTAAAACTACATTTCTAATTAGATTTCATGAAAATAAAATTATTTAAACAAAATTTACATTTTTTTATAAAGAAATAAAAAAGTTACAGCAGTTTTTGTTTGATTTTTAAGAAAAACGCATTATTTCTAAAAAATAACGTTTTTTTGATATAATTTTAAAAGTAATCGTCCGAAAAATTTTAAAACTACATTTCTAATTAGATTTCATAAAAATAAAATTATTTAAAGAAAATTTACATTTTTTTATAAAGAAATAAAAAAGTTTCTGCAGTTTTTGTGTGATTTTTAAGAAAAACGTTTTTTTTGGTATAATTTTAAAAATAATCGACCGAAAAATTTAAAAACTACATTTCTAATTAGATTTCATGAAAATAAAATTATTTAAACAAAATTTACATTTTTTTATAAAGAAATAAAAAAGTTACAGCAGTTTTTGTTTGATTTTTAAGAAAAACGCATAATTTTTAAAAAATAACGTTTTTTTTGATATAATTTTAAAAGTAATCGTCCGAAAAATTTTAAAACTACATTTCTAATTAGATTTCATGAAAATAAAATTATTTAAACAAAATTTACATTTTTTTATAAAGAAATAAAAAAGTTACAGCAGTTTTTGTTTGATTTTTAAGAAAAACGCATTATTTCTAAAAAATAACGTTTTTTTGATATAATTTTAAAGTAATCGTCCGAAAAATTTAAAAACTACATTTCTAATTAGATTTCATGAAAATAAAATTATTTAAACAAAATATACATTTTTTCATAAAGAAATAAAAAAGTTTCTGCAGTTTTTGTGTGATTTTTAAGAAAAACGTTTTTTTGGTATAATTTTAAAAATAATCGACCGAAAAATTTTAAAACTACATTTCTAATTAGATTTCATGAAAATAAAATTATTTAAACAAAATTTACATTTTTTTATAAAGAAATAAAAAAGTTACAGCAGTTTTTGTTTGATTTTTAAGAAAAACGCATTATTTCTAAAAAATAACGTTTTTTTGATATAATTTTAAAAGTAATCGTCCGAAAAATTTTAAAACTACATTTCTAATTAGATTTTATGATAATAATATTATTTAAACAAAATTTACATTTTTTTATAAAGAAATAAAAAAGTTACAGCAGTTTTTGTTTGATTTTTAAGAAAAACGCATTATTTCTAAAAAATAACGTTTTTTTGATATAATTTTAAAAGTAATCGTCCGAAAAATTTTAAAACTACATTTCTAATTAGATTTCATGAAAATAATATTATTTAAACAAAATTTACATTTTTTTATAAAGAAATATAAAAGTTACAGCAGTTTTTGTTTGATTTTTAAGAAAAACGCATTATTTCTAAAAAATAACGTTTTTTTGGTATAATTTCAAAAATAATAGACAGAAAAATTTTAAAACTACATTTCTAATTAGATTTCATGAAAATAAAATTATTTAAACAAAATTTACATTTTTTTATAAAGAAATAAAAAAGTTTCTGCAGTTTTTGTGTGATTTTTAAGAAAAACGTTTTTTTGGTATAATTTTAAAAATAATCGACCGAAAAATTTTAAAACTACATTTCTAATTAGATTTCATGAAAATAAAATTATTTAAACAAAATTTACATTTTTTTATAAAGAAATAAAAAAGTTACAGCAGTTTTTGTTTGATTTTTAAGAAAAACGCATTATTTCTAAAAAATAACGTTTTTTTGATATAATTTTAAAAGTAATCGTCCGAAAAATTTTAAAACTACATTTCTAATTAGATTTCATGATAATAATATTATTTAAACAAAATTTACATTTTTTTATAAAGAAATAAAAAAGTTACAGCAGTTTTTGTTTGATTTTTAAGAAAAACGCATTATTTCTAAAAAATAACGTTTTTTTGATATAATTTTAAAAGTAATCGTCCGAAAAATTTTAAAACTACATTTCTAATTAGATTTCATGAAAATAATATTATTTAAACAAAATTTACATTTTTTTATAAAGAAATAAAAAAGTTACAGCAGTTTTTGTTTGATTTTTAAGAAAAACGCATTATTTCTAAAAAATAACGTTTTTTTGGTATAATTTCAAAAATAATAGACAGAAAAATTTTAAAACTACATTTCTAATTAGATTTCATGAAAATAAAATTATTTAAACAAAATTTACATTTTTTTATAAAGAAATAAAAAAGTTTCTGCAGTTTTTGTGTGATTTTTAAGAAAAACGTTTTTTTGGTATAATTTTAAAAATAATCGACCGAAAAATTTTAAAACTACATTTCTAATTAGATTTCATGAAAATAAAATTATTTAAACAAAATTTACATTTTTTTATAAAGAAATAAAAAAGTTACAGCAGTTTTTGTTTGATTTTTAAGAAAAACGCATTATTTCTAAAAAATAACGTTTTTTGATATAATTTTAAAAGTAATCGTCCGAAAAATTTTAAAACTACATTTCTAATTAGATTTCATGAAAATAAAATTATTTAAACAAAATTTACATTTTTTTATAAAGAAATAAAAAAGTTTCTGCAGTTTTTGTGTGATTTTTAAGAAAAACGTTTTTTTGGTATAATTTTAAAAATAATCGACCGAAAAATTTAAAAACTACATTTCTAATTAGATTTCATGAAAATAAAATTATTTAAACAAAATTTACATTTTTTTATAAAGAAATAAAAAAGTTACAGCAGTTTTTGTTTGATTTTTAAGAAAAACGCATAATTTTTAAAAAATAACGTTTTTTTTGATATAATTTTAAAAGTAATCGTCCGAAAAATTTTAAAACTACATTTCTAATTAGATTTCATGAAAATAAAATTATTTAAACAAAATTTACATTTTTTTATAAAGAAATAAAAAAGTTACAGCAGTTTTTGTTTGATTTTTAAGAAAAACGCATTATTTCTAAAAAATAACGTTTTTTTGATATAATTTTAAAAGTAATCGTCCGAAAAATTTTAAAACTACATTTCTAATTAGATTTCATGAAAATAAAATTATTTAAACAAAATATACATTTTTTCATAAAGAAATAAAAAAGTTTCTGCAGTTTTTGTGTGATTTTTAAGAAAAACGTTTTATTGGTATAATTTTAAAAATAATCGACCGAAAAATTTTAAAACTACATTTCTAATTAGATTTCATGAAAATAAAATTATTTAAATAAAATTTACATTTTTTTATAAAGAAATAAAAAAGTTACAGCAGTTTTTGTTTGATTTTTAAGAAAAACGCATTATTTCTAAAAAATAACGTTTTTTTGATATAATTTTAAAAGTAATCGTCCGAAAAATTTTAAAACTACATTTCTAATTAGATTTCATGATAATAATATTATTTAAACAAAATTTACATTTTTTTATAAAGAAATAAAAAAGTTACAGCAGTTTTTGTTTGATTTTTAAGAAAAACGCATTATTTCTAAAAAATAACGTTTTTTTGATATAATTTTAAAAGCAATCGTCCGAAAAATTTTAAAACTACATTTCTAATTAGATTTCATGAAAATAAAATTATTTAAACAAAATTTACATTTTTTTATAAAGAAATAAAAAAGTTTCTGCAGTTTTTGTGTGATTTTTAAGAAAAACGTTTTTTTGGTATAATTTTAAAAATAATCGACCGAAAAATTTTAAAACTACATTTCTAATTAGATTTCATGAAAATAAAATTATTTAAACAAAATTTACATTTTTTTATAAAGAAATAAAAAAGTTACAGTAGTTTTAGTTTGATTTTTAAGAAAAACGCATTATTTCTAAAAAATAACGTTTTTTTGATATAATTTTAAAAGTAATCGTCCGAAAAATTTTAAAACTACATTTCTAATTAGATTTCATGAAAATAATATTGTTTAAACAAAATTTACATTTTTTTATAAAGAAATAAAAAAGTTTCTGCAGTTTTTGTGTGATTTTTAAGAAAAACGTTTTTTTGGTATAATTTTAAAAATAATCGACCGAAAAATTTAAAAACTACATTTCTAATTAGATTTCATGAAAATAAAATTATTTAAACAAAATTTACATTTTTTTATAAAGAAATAAAAAAGTTACAGCAGTTTTTGTTTGATTTTTAAGAAAAACGCATAATTTTTAAAAAATAACGTTTTTTTTGATATAATTTTAAAAGTAATCGTCCGAAAAATTTTAAAACTACATTTCTAATTAGATTTCATGAAAATAAAATTATTTAAACAAAATTTACATTTTTTTATAAAGAAATAAAAAAGTTACAGCAGTTTTTGTTTGATTTTTAAGAAAAACGCATTATTTCTAAAAAATAACGTTTTTTTGATATAATTTTAAAAGTAATCGTCCGAAAAATTTTAAAACTACATTTCTAATTAGATTTCATGAAAATAATATTATTTAAACAAAATTTACATTTTTTTATAAAGAAATAAAAAAGTTTCTGCAGTTTTTGTGTGATTTTTAAGAAAAACGTTTTTTTGGTATAATTTTAAAAATAATCGACCGAAAAATTTTAAAACTACATTTCTAATTAGATTTCATGAAAATAAAATTATTTAAACAAAATTTACATTTTTTTATAAAGAAATAAAAAAGTTACAGCAGTTTTTGTTTGATTTTTAAGAAAAACGCATTATTTTTAAAAAATAACGTTTTTTTGATATAATTTTAAAAGTAATCGTCCGAAAAATTTTAAAACTACATTTCTAATTAGATTTCATGAAAATAAAATTATTTAAACAAAATTTACATTTTTTTATAAAGAAATAAAAAAGTTTCTGCAGTTTTTGTGTGATTTTTAAGAAAAACGTTTTTTTGGTATAATTTTAAAAATAATCGACCGAAAAATTTTAAAACTACATTTCTAATTAGATTTCATGAAAATAAAATTATTTAAACAAAATTTACATTTTTTTATAAAGAAATAAAAAAGTTACAGTAGTTTTAGTTTGATTTTTAAGAAAAACGCATTATTTCTAAAAAATAACGTTTTTTTGATATAATTTTAAAAGTAATCGTCCGAAAAATTTTAAAACTACATTTCTAATTAGATTTCATGAAAATAATATTGTTTAAACAAAATTTACATTTTTTTATAAAGAAATAAAAAAGTTTCTGCAGTTTTTGTGTGATTTTTAAGAAAAACTCATTATTTCTAAAAAATAACGTTTTTTTGATATAATTTTAAAAGTAATCGTCCGAAAAATTTTAAAACTACATTTCTAATTAGATTTCATGAAAATAATATTATTTAAACAAAATTTACATTTTTTTATAAAGAAATAAAAAAGTTACAGCAGTTTTAGTTTGATTTTTAAGAAAAACGTTTTTTTGGTATAATTTTAAAAATAATCGACCGAAAAATTTTAAAACTACATTTCTAATTAGATTTCATGAAAATAAAATTATTTAAACCAAATTTACATTTTTTTATAAAGAAATAAAAAATTTACAGCAGTTTTTGTTTGATTTTTAAGAAAAACGCATTATTTCTAAAAAATAACGTTTTTTTGATATAATTTTAAAAGTAATCGTCCGAAAAATTTTAAAACTACATTTCTAATTAGATTTCATGAAAATAATATTATTTAAACAAAATTTACATTTTTTTATAAAGAAATAAAAAAGTTACAGCAGTTTTTGTTTGATTTTTAAGAAAAACGCATTATTTCTAAAAAATAACGTTTTTTTGATATAATTTTAAAAGTAATCGTCCGAAAAATTTTAATACTACATTTTTAATTACATTTCATGAAAATAATATTATTTAAACAAAATTTACATTTTTTTATAAAGAAATAAAAAAGTTTCTGCAGTTTTTGGGTGATTTTTAAGAAAAAGGTTTTTTTGGTATAATTTTAAAAATAAACGACCGAAAAATTTTAAAACTACATTTCTAATTAGATTTCATGAAAATAAAATTATTTAAACAAAATTTATATTTTTTTATAAAGAAATAAAAAAGTTACAGCAGTTTTAGTTTGATTTTTAAGAAAAACGCATTATTTCTAAAAAATAACGTTTTTTTGATATAATTTTAAAAGTAATCGTCCGAAAAATTTTAAAACTACATTTCTAATTAGATTTCATGAAAATAAAATTATTTAAACAAAATTTACATTTTTTTATAAAGAAATAAAAAAGTTTCTGCAGTTTTTGTGTGATTTTTAAGAAAAACGTTTTTTTGGTATAATTTTAAAAATAATCGACCGAAAAATTTTAAAACTACATTTCTAATTAGATTTCATGAAAATAAAATTATTTAAACAAAATTTACATTTTTTTATAAAGAAATAAAAAAGTTACAGCAGTTTTTGTTTGATTTTTAAGAAAAACGCATTATTTCTAAAAAATAACGTTTTTTTGATATAATTTTAAAAGTAATCGTCCGAAAAATTTTAAAACTACATTTCTAATTAGATTTCATGAAAATAATATTATTTAAACAAAATTTACATTTTTTTATAAAGAAATAAAAAAGTTTCTGCAGTTTTTGTGTGATTTTTAAGAAAAACGTTTTTTTGGTATAATTTTAAAAATAATCGACCGAAAAATTTTAAAACTACATTTCTAATTAGATTTCATGAAAATAAAATTATTTAAACAAAATTTACATTTTTTTATAAAGAAATAAAAAAGTTACAGCAGTTTTTGTTTGATTTTTAAGAAAAACGCATTATTTCTAAAAAATAACGTTTTTTTGATATAATTTTAAAAGTAATCGTCCAAAAAAATTTAAAACTACATTTCTAATTAGATTTCATGAAAATAAAATTATTTAAACAAAATTTACATTAAAAGTAATCGTCCGAAAAATTTTAAAACTACATTTCTAATTAGATTTCATGAAAATAATATTATTTAAACAAAATTTACATTTTTTTATAAAGAAATAAAAAAGTTACAGCAGTTTTTGTTTGATTTTTAAGAAAAACGCATTATTTCTAAAAAATAACGTTTTTTTGATATAATTTTAAAAGTAATCGTCCGAAAAATTTTAAAACTACATTTCTAATTAGATTTCATGAAAATAATATTATTTAAACAAAATTTACATTTTTTTATAAAGAAATAAAAAAGTTTCTGCAGTTTTTGTGTGATTTTTAAGAAAAACGTTTTTTTGGTATAATTTTAAAAATAATCGACCGAAAAATTTTAAAACTACATTTCTAATTAGATTTCATGAAAATAAAATTATTTAAACAAAATTTACATTTTTTTATAAAGAAATAAAAAAGTTACAGCAGTTTTTGTTTGATTTTTAAGAAAAACGCATTATTTCTAAAAAATAGCGTTTTTTTGATATAATTTTAAAAGTAATCGTCCGAAAAATTTTAAAACTACATTTCTAATTAGATTTCATGAAAATAAAATTATTTAAACAAAATTTACATTTTTTTATAAAGAAATAAAAAAGTTTCTGCAGTTTTTGTGTGATTTTTAAGAAAAACGTTTTTTTGGTATAATTTTAAAAATAATCGACCGAAAAATTTTAAAACTACATTTCTAATTAGATTTCATGAAAATAAAATTATTTAAACAAAATTTACATTTTTTTATAAAGAAATAAAAAAGTTACAGCAGTTTTTGTTTGATTTTTAAGAAAAACGCATTATTTCTAAAAAATAACGTTTTTTTGATATAATTTTAAAAGTAATCGTCCGAAAAATTTTAAAACTACATTTCTAATTAGATTTCATGAAAATAAAATTATTTAAACAAAATTTACATTTTTTTATAAAGAAATAAAAAAGTTTCTGCAGTTTTTGTGTGATTTTTAAGAAAAACGTTTTTTTGGTATAATTTTACAAATAATCGACCGAAAAATTTTAAAACTACATTTCTAATTAGATTTCATGAAAATAAAATTATTTAAACAAAATTTACATTTTTTTATAAAGAAATAAAAAAGTTTCTGCAGTTTTTGTGTGATTTTTAAGAAAAACGTTTTTTTGGTATAATTTTAAAAATAATCGACCGAAAAATTTTAAAACTACATTTCTAATTAGATTTCATGAAAATAAAATTATTTAAACAAAATTTACATTTTTTTATAAAGAAATAAAAAAGTTACAGCAGTTTTTGTTTGATTTTTAAGAAAAACGCATTATTTCTAAAAAATAACGTTTTTTTGATATAATTTTAAAAGTAATCGTCCGAAAAATTTTAAAACTACATTTCTAATTAGATTTCATGAAAATAAAATTATTTAAACAAAATTTACATTTTTTTATAAAGAAATAAAAAAGTTTCTGCAGTTTTTGTGTGATTTTTAAGAAAAACGTTTTTTTGGTATAATTTCAAAAATAATCGACCGAAAAATTTTAAAACTACATTTCTAATTAGATTTCATGAAAATAAAATTATTTAAACAAAATTTACATTTTTTTATAAAGAAATAAAAAAGTTACAGCAGTTTTTGTTTAATTTTTAAGAAAAACGCATTATTTTTAGAAAATAACGTTTTTTTGATATAATTTTAAAAGTAATCGTCCGAAAAATTTTAAAACTACATTTCTAATTAGATTTCATGAAAATAAAATTATTTAAACAAAATTTACATTTTTTTAAAAAGAAATAAAAAAGTTTCTGCAGTTTTTGTGTGATTTTTAAGAAAAACGTTTTTTTGGTATAATTTTAAAAATAATCTACCGAAAAATTTTAAAACTACATTTCTAATTAGATTTCATGAAAATAAAATTATTTAAACAAAATTTACATTTTTTTATAAAGAAATAAAAAAGTTACAGCAGTTTTTGTTTGATTTTTAAGAAAAACGCATTATTTCTAAAAAATAACGTTTTTTTGATATAATTTTAAAAGTAATCGTCCGAAAAATTTTAAAACTACATTTCTAATTAGATTTCATGAAAATAATATTATTTAAATAAAATTTACATTTTTTTATAAAGAAATAAAAAAGTTACAGCAGTTTTAGTTTGATTTTTAAGAAAAACGTTTTTTTGGTATAATTTTAAAAATAATCGACCGAAAAATTTTAAAACTACATTTCTAATTAGATTTCATGAAAATAAAATTATTTAAACAAAATTTACATTTTTTTATAAAGAAATAAAAAAGTTACAGCAGTTTTTGTTTGATTTTTAAGAAAAACGCATTATTTCTAAAAAATAACGTTTTTTTGATATAATTTTAAAAGTAATCGTCCGAAAAATTTTAAAACTACATTTCTAATTAGATTTCATGAAAATAATATTATTTAAAGAAAATTTACATTTTTTTATAAAGAAATAAAAAAGTTACCGCAGTTTTAGTTTGATTTTTAAGAAAAACGTTTTTTTGGTATAATTTTAAAAATAATCGACCGAAAAATTTTAAAACTACATTTCTAATTAGATTTCATGAAAATAAAATTATTTAAACAAAATTTACATTTCTTTATAAAGAAATAAAAAAGTTACAGCAGTTTTTGTTTGATTTTTAAGAAAAACGCATTATTTCTAAAAAATAACGTTTTTTTGATATAATTTTAAAAGTAATCGTCCGAAAAATTTTAAAACTACATTTCTAATTAGATTTCATGAAAATAAAATTATTTAAACAAAATTTACATTTTTTTATAAAGAAATAAAAAAGTTTCTGCAGTTTTTGTGTGATTTTTAAGAAAAACGTTTTTTTGGTATAATTTTAAAAATAATCGACCGAAAAATTTTAAAACTACATTTCTAATTAGATTTCATGAAAATAAAATTATTTAAACAAAATTTACATTTTTTTATAAAGAAATAAAAAAGTTACAGCAGTTTTTGTTTGATTTTTAAGAAAAACGCATTATTTTTAAAAAATAACGTTTTTTTGATATAATTTTAAAAGTAATCGTCCGAAAAATTTTAAAACTACATTTCTAATTAGATTTCATGAAAATAAAATTATTTAAACAAAATTTACATTTTTTTATAAAGAAATAAAAAAGTTACAGCAGTTTTTGTTTGATTTTTAAGAAAAACGCATTATTTCTAAAAAATAACGTTTTTTTGATATAATTTTAAAAGTAATCGTCCGAAAAATTTTAAAACTACATTTCTAATTAGATTTCATGAAAATAAAATTATTTAAACAAAATTTACATTTTTTTATAAAGAAATAAAAAAGTTTCTGCAGTTTTTGTGTGATTTTTAAGAAAAACGTTTTTTTGGTATAATTTTAAAAATAATCGACCGAAAAATTTTAAAACTACATTTCTAATTAGATTTCATGAAAATAAAATTATTTAAACAAAATTTACATTTTTTAATAAAGAAATAAAAAAGTTACAGCAGTTTTTGTTTGATTTTTAAGAAAAACGCATTATTTCTAAAAAATAACGTTTTTTTGATATAATTTTAAAAGTAATCGTCCGAAAAATTTTAAAACTACATTTCTAATTAGATTTCATGAAAATAATATTATTTAAAGAAAATTTACATTTTTTTATAAAGAAATAAAAAAGTTACCGCAGTTTTAGTTTGATTTTTAAGAAAAACGTTTTTTTGGTATAATTTTAAAAATAATCGACCGAAAAATTTTAAAACTACATTTCTAATTAGATTTCATGAAAATAAAATTATTTAAACAAAATTTACATTTCTTTATAAAGAAATAAAAAAGTTACAGCAGTTTTTGTTTGATTTTTAAGAAAAACGCATTATTTCTAAAAAATAACGTTTTTTTGATATAATTTTAAAAGTAATCGTCCGAAAAATTTTAAAACTACATTTCTAATTAGATTTCATGAAAATAAAATTATTTAAACAAAATTTACATTTTTTTATAAAGAAATAAAAAAGTTTCTGCAGTTTTTGTGTGATTTTTAAGAAAAACGTTTTTTTGGTATAATTTTAAAAATAATCGACCGAAAAATTTTAAAACTACATTTCTAATTAGATTTCATGAAAATAAAATTATTTAAACAAAATTTACATTTTTTTATAAAGAAATAAAAAAGTTACAGCAGTTTTTGTTTGATTTTTAAGAAAAACGCATTATTTTTAAAAAATAACGTTTTTTTGATATAATTTTAAAAGTAATCGTCCGAAAAATTTTAAAACTACATTTCTAATTAGATTTCATGAAAATAAAATTATTTAAACAAAATTTACATTTTTTTATAAAGAAATAAAAAAGTTACAGCAGTTTTTGTTTGATTTTTAAGAAAAACGCATTATTTCTAAAAAATAACGTTTTTATGATATAATTTTAAAAGTAATCGTCCGAAAAATTTTAAAACTACATTTCTAATTAGATTTCATGAAAATAAAATTATTTAAACAAAATTTACATTTTTTTATAAAGAAATAAAAAAGTTTCTGCAGTTTTTGTGTGATTTTTAAGAAAAACGTTTTTTTGGTATAATTTTAAAAATAATCGACCGAAAAATTTTAAAACTACATTTCTAATTAGATTTCATGAAAATAAAATTATTTAAACAAAATTTACATTTTTTTATAAAGAAATAAAAAAGTTACAGCAGTTTTTGTTTGATTTTTAAGAAAAACGCATTATTTCTAAAAAATAACGTTTTTTTGATATAATTTTAAAAGTAATCGTCCGAAAAATTTTAAAACTACATTTCTAATTAGATTTCATGAAAATAAAATTATTTAAACAAAATTTACATTTTTTTATAAAGAAATAAAAAAGTTACAGCAGTTTTAGTTTGATTTTTAAGAAAAACGCATTATTTCTAAAAAATAACGTTTTTTTGATATAATTTTAAAAGTAATCGTCCGAAAAATTTTAAAACTACATTTCTAATTAGATTTCATGAAAATAAAATTATTTAAACAAAATTTACATTATTTTATAAAGAAATCAAAAAGTTTCTGCAGTTTTTGTGTGATTTTTAAGAAAAACGTTTTTTTGGTATAATTTTAAAAATAATCGACCGAAAAATTTTAAAACTACATTTCTAATTAGATTTCATGAAAATAAAATTATTTAAACAAAATTTACATTTTTTTATAAAGAAATAAAAAAGTTACAGCAGTTTTTGTTTGATTTTTAAGAAAAACGCATTATTTCTAAAAAATAACGTTTTTTTGATATAATTTTAAAAGTAATCGTCCGAAAAATTTTAAAACTACATTTCTAATTAGATTTCATGAAAATAAATTTATTTAAACAAAATTTACATTTTTTTATAAAGAAATAAAAAAGTTTCTGCAGTGTTTGTGTGATTTTTAAGAAAAGCGTTTTTTTGGTATAATTTTAAAAATAATCGACCGAAAAATTTTAAAACTACATTTCTAATTAGATTTCATGAAAATAAAATTATTTAAACAAAATTTACATTTTTTTATAAAGAAATAAAAAAGTTACAGCAGTTTTAGTTTGATTTTTAAGAAAAACGCATTATTTCTAAAAAATAACGTTTTTTTGATATAATTTTAAAAGTAATCGTCCGAAAAATTTTAAAACTACATTTCTAATTAGATTTCATGAAAATAATATTATTTAAACAAAATTTACATTTTTTTATAAAGAAATAAAAAAGTTTCTGCAGTTTTTATGTGATTTTTAAGAAAAACGTTTTTTTGGTATAATTTTAAAAATAATCGACCGAAAAATTTTTAACTACATTTCTAATTAGATTTCATGAAAATAAAATTATTTAAACAAAATTTACATTTTTTTATAAAGAAATAAAAAAGTTACAGCAGTTTTAGTTTGATTTTTAAGAAAAACGCATTATTTCTAAAAAATAACGTTTTTTTGATATAATTTTAAAAGTAATCGTCCGAAAAATTTTAAAACTACATTTCTAATTAGATTTCATTCAAATAAAATTATTTAAACAAAATTTACATTTTTTTATAAAGAAATAAAAAAGTTTCTGCAGTTTTTGAGTGATTTTTAAGAAAAACGTTTTTTTGGTATAATTTTAAAAATAATCGACCGAAAAATTTTAAAACTACATTTCTAATTAGATTTCATGAAAATAAAATTATTTAAACAAAATTTACATTTTTTTATAAAGAAATAAAAAAGTTACAGCAGTTTTAGTTTGATTTTTAAGAAAAACGCATTATTTCTAAAAAATAACGTTTTTTTGATATAATTTTAAAAGTAATCGTCCGAAAAATTTTAAAACTACATTTCTAATTAGATTTCATGAAAATAAAATTATTTAAACAAAATTTACATTTTTTTATAAAGAAATAAAAAAGTTTCTGCAGTTTTAGTTTGATTTTTAAGAAAAACGCATTATTTCTAAAAAATAACGTTTTTTTGATATAATTTTAAAAGTAATCGTCCGAAAAATTTTAAAACTACATTTCTAATTAGATTTCATGAAAATAAAATTATTTAAACAAAATTTACATTTTTTTATAAAGAAATAAAAAAGTTTCTGCAGTTTTTGTGTGATTTTTAAGAAAATCGTTTTTTTGGTATAATTTTAAAAATAATCGACCGAAAAATTTTAAAACTACATTTCTAATTAGATTTCATGAAAATAAAATTATTTAAACAGAATTTACATTTTTTTATAAAGAAATAAAAAAGTTACAGCAGTTTTTGTTTGATTTTTAAGAAAAACGCATTATTTCTAAAAAATAACGTTTTTTTGGTATAATTTTAAAAATAATCGACAGAAAAATTTTAAAACTACATTTCTAATTAGATTTCATGAAAATAAAATTATTTAAACAAAATTTACATTTTTTTATAAAGAAATAAAAAAGTTACAGCAGTTTTTGTTTGATTTTTAAGAAAAACGCATTATTTCTAAAAAATAACGTTTTTTTGGTATAATTTCAAAAATAATAGACAGAAAAATTTTAAAAGTACATTTCTAATTAGATTTCATGAAAATAAAATTATTTAAACAAAATTTACATTTTTTTATAAAGAAATAAAAAAGTTTCTGCAGTTTTTGTGTGATTTTTAAGAAAAACGTTTTTTTGGTATAATTTTAAAAATAATCGACCGAAAAATTTTAAAACTACATTTCTAATTAGATTTCATGAAAATAAAATTATTTAAACAAAATTTACATTTTTTTATAAAGAAATAAAAAAGTTACAGCAGTTTTTGTTTGATTTTTAAGAAAAACGCATTATTTTTAAAAAATAACGTTTTTTTGATATAATTTTAAAAGTAATCGTCCGAAAAATTTTAAAACTACATTTCTAATTAGATTTCATGAAAATAAAATTATTTAAACAAAATTTACATTTTTTTATAAAGAAATAAAAAAGTTTCTGCAGTTTTTGTGTGATTTTTAAGAAAAACGTTTTTTTGGTATAATTTTAAAAATAATCGACCGAAAAATTTTAAAACTACATTTCTTATTAGATTTCATGAAAATAAAATTATTTAAACAAAATTTAGATTTTTTTATAAAGAAATAAAAAAGTTACAGCAGTTTTAGTTTGATTTTTAAGAAAAACGCATTATTTCTAAAAAATAACGTTTTTTTGATATAATTTTAAAAGTAATCGTCCGAAAAATTTTAAAACTACATTTCTTATTAGATTTCATGAAAATAAAATTATTTAAACAAAATTTACATTTTTTTATAAAGAAATAAAAAAGTTTCTGCAGTTTTTGTGTGATTTTTAAGAAAAACGTTTTTTTGGTATAATTTTAAAAATAATCGACCGAAAAATTTTAAAACTACATTTCTAATTAGATTTCATGAAAATAAAATTATTTAAACAAAATTTACATTTTTTTATAAAGAAATAAAAAAGTTACAGCAGTTTTTGTTTGATTTTTAAGAAAAACGCATTATTTCTAAAAAATAACGTTTTTTTGATATAATTTTAAAAGTAATCGTCCGAAAAATTTTAAAACTACATTTCTAATTAGATTTCATGAAAATAAAATTATTTAAACAAAATTTACATTTTTTTATAAAGAAATAAAAAAGTTTCTGCAGTTTTTGTGTGATTTTTAAGAAAAACGTTTTTTTGGTATAATTTTAAAAATAATCGACCGAAAAATTTTAAAACTACATATCTAATTAGATTTCATGAAAATAAAATTATTTAAACAAAATTTACATTTTTTTATAAAGAAATAAAAAAGTTACAGCAGTTTTTGTTTGATTTTTAAGAAAATCGCATTATTTCTAAAAAATAACGTTTTTTTGATATAATTTTAAAAGTAATCGTCCGTAAAATTTTAAAACTACATTTCTAATTAGATTTCATGAAAATAATATTATTTAAACAAAATTTACATTTTTTTATAAAGAAATAAAAAAGTTACAGCAGTTTTAGTTTGATTTTTAAGAAAAACGTTTTTTTGGTATAATTTTAAAAATAATCGACCGAAAAATTTTAAAACTACATTTCTAATTAGATTTCATGAAAATAAAATTATTTAAACAAAATTTACATTTTTTTATAAAGAAATAAAAAAGTTACAGCAGCTTTTGTTTGATTTTTAAGAAAAACGCATTATTTCTAAAAAATAACGTTTTTTTGATATAATTTTAAAAGTAATCGTCCGAAAAATTTTAAAACTACATTTCTAATTAGATTTCATGAAAATAAAATTATTTAAACAAAATTTACATTTTTTTATAAAGAAATAAAAAAGTTTCTGTAGTTTTTGTGTGATTTTTAAGAAAAACGTTTTTTTGGTATAATTTTAAAAATAATCGACCGAAAAATTTTAAAACTACATTTCTAATTAGATTGCATGAAAATAAAATTATTTAAACAAAATTTACATTTTTTTATAAAGAAATAAAAAAGTTACAGCAGTTTTTGTTTGATTTTTAAGAAAATCGCATTATTTCTAAAAAATAACGTTTTTTTGATATAATTTTAAAAGTAATCGTCCGTAAAATTTTAAAACTACATTTCTAATTAGATTTCATGAAAATAATATTATTTAAACAAAATTTACATTTTTTTATAAAGAAATAAAAAAGTTACAGCAGTTTTAGTTTGATTTTTAAGAAAAACGTTTTTTTGGTATAATTTTAAAAATAATCGACCGAAAAATTTTAAAACTACATTTCTAATTAGATTTCATGAAAATAAAATTATTTAAACAAAATTTACATTTTTTTATAAAGAAATAAAAAAGTTACAGCAGCTTTTGTTTGATTTTTAAGAAAAACGCATTATTTCTAAAAAATAACGTTTTTTTGATATAATTTTAAAAGTAATCGTCCGAAAAATTTTAAAACTACATTTCTAATTAGATTTCATGAAAATAATATTATTTAAACAAAATTTACATTTTTTTATAAAGAAATAAAAAAGTTACAGCAGTTTTTGTTTGATTTTTAAGAAAAACGCATTATTTCTAAAAAATAACGTTTTTTTGATATAATTTTAAAAGTAATCGTCCGAAAAATTTTAAAACTACATTTCTAATTAGATTTCATGAAAATAATATCATTTAAACAAAATTTACATTTTTTTATAAAGAAATAAAAAAGTTTCTGCAGTTTTTGTGTGATTTTTAAGAAAAACGTTTTTTTTGGTATAATTTTAAAAATAATCGACCGAAAAATATTAAAACTACATTTCTAATTAGATTTCATGAAAATAAAATTATTTAAACAAAATTTACATTTTTTTATAAAGAAATAAAAAAGTTACAGCAGTTTTTGTTTGATTTTTAAGAAAAACGCATTATTTCTAAAAAATAGCGTTTTTTTGATATAATTTTAAAAGTAATCGTCCGAAAAATTTTAAAACTACATTTCTAATTAGATTTCATGAAAATAAAATTATTTAAACAAAATTTACATTTTTTTATAAAGAAATAAAAAAGTTTCTGCAGTTTTTGTGTGATTTTTAAGAAAAACGTTTTTTTGGTATAATTTTAAAAATAATCGACCGAAAAATTTTAAAACTACATTTCTAATTAGATTTCATAAAAATAAAATTATTTAAACAAAATTTACATTTTTTTATAAAGAAATAAAAAAGTTACAGCAGTTTTTGTTTGATTTTTAAGAAAAACGCATTATTTCTAAAAAATAACGTTTTTTTGATATAATTTTAAAAGTAATCGTCCGAAAAATTTTAAAACTACATTTCTAATTAGATTTCATGAAAATAAAATTATTTAAACAAAATTTACATTTTTTTATAAAGAAATAAAAAAGTTTCTGCAGTTTTTGTGTGATTTTTAAGAAAAACGTTTTTTTGGTATAATTTTACAAATAATCGACCGAAAAATTTTAAAACTACATTTCTAATTAGATTTCATGAAAATAAAATTATTTAAACAAAATTTACATTTTTTTATAAAGAAATAAAAAAGTTTCTGCAGTTTTTGTGTGATTTTTAAGAAAAACGTTTTTTTGGTATAATTTTAAAAATAATCGACCGAAAAATTTTAAAACTACATTTCTAATTAGATTTCATGAAAATAAAATTATTTAAACAAAATTTACATTTTTTTATAAAGAAATAAAAAAGTTACAGCAGTTTTTGTTTGATTTTTAAGAAAAACGCATTATTTCTAAAAAATAACGTTTTTTTGATATAATTTTAAAAGTAATCGTCCGAAAAATTTTAAAACTACATTTCTAATTAGATTTCATGAAAATAAAATTATTTAAACAAAATTTACATTTTTTTATAAAGAAATAAAAAAGTTTCTGCAGTTTTTGTGTGATTTTTAAGAAAAACGTTTTTTTGGTATAATTTCAAAAATAATCGACCGAAAAATTTTAAAACTACATTTCTAATTAGATTTCATGAAAATAAAATTATTTAAACAAAATTTACATTTTTTTATAAAGAAATAAAAAAGTTACAGCAGTTTTTGTTTGATTTTTAAGAAAAACGCATTATTTTTAAAAAATAACGTTTTTTTGATATAATTTTAAAAGTAATCGTCCGAAAAATTTTAAAACTACATTTCTAATTAGATTTCATAAAAATAAAATTATTTAAACAAAATTTACATTTTTTTATAAAGAAATAAAAAAGTTTCTGCAGTTTTTGTGTGATTTTTAAGAAAAACGTTTTTTTGGTATAATTTTAAAAATAATCGACCGAAAAATTTTAAAACTACATTTCTAATTAGATTTCATGAAAATAAAATTATTTAAACAAAATTTACATTTTTTTATAAAGAAATAAAAAAGTTACAGCAGTTTTTGTTTGATTTTTAAGAAAAACGCATTATTTCTAAAATATAACGTTTTTTTGATATAATTTTAAAAGTAATCGTCCGAAAAATTTTAAAACTACATTTCTAATTAGATTTCATGAAAATAAAATTATTAAAACAAAATTTATATTTTTTTATAAAGAAATAAAAAAGTTTCTGCAGTTTTTGTGTGATTTTTAAGAAAAACGTTTTTTTGGTATAATTTTACAAATAATCGACCGAAAAATTTTAAAACTACATTTGTAATTAGATTTCATGAAAATAAAATTATTTAAACAAAATTTACATTTTTTTATAAAGAAATAAAAAAGTTTCTGCAGTTTTTGTGTGATTTTTAAGAAAAACGTTTTTTTGGTATAATTTTAAAAATAATCGACCGAAAAATTTTAAAACTACATTTCTAATTAGATTTCATGAAAATAAAATTATTTAAACAAAATTTACATTTTTTTATAAAGAAATAAAAAAGTTACAGCAGTTTTTGTTTGATTTTTAAGAAAAACGCATTATTTCTAAAAAATAACGTTTTTTTGATATAATTTTAAAAGTAATCGTCCGAAAAATTTTAAAACTACATTTCTAATTAGATTTCATGAAAATAAAATTATTTAAACAAAATTTACATTTTTTTATAAAGAAATAAAAAAGTTACAGCAGTTTTTGTTTGATTTTTAAGAAAAACGCATTATTTCTAAAAAATAACGTTTTTTTGATATAATTTTAAAAGTAATCGTCCGAAAAATTTTAAAACTACATTTCTAATTAGATTTCATGAAAATAAAATTATTTAAACAAAATTTACATTTTTTTATAAAGAAATAAAAAAGTTACAGCAGTTTTTGTTTGATTTTTAAGAAAAACGCATTATTTCTAAAAAATAACGTTTTTTTGATATAATTTTAAAAGTAATCGTCCGAAAAATTTTAAAACTACATTTCTAATTAGATTTCATGAAAATAAAATTATTTAAACAAAATTTACATTTTTTTATAAAGAAATAAAAAAGTTACAGCAGTTTTTGTTTGATTTTTAAGAAAAACGCATTATTTCTAAAAAATAACGTTTTTTTGGTATAATTTTAAAAATAATCGACAGAAAAATTTTAAAACTACATTTCTAATTAGATTTCATGAAAATAAAATTATTAAAACAAAATTTATATTTTTTTATAAAGAAATAAAAAAGTTTCTGCAGTTTTTGTGTGATTTTTAAGAAAATCGTTTTTTTGGTATAATTTTAAAAATAATCGACCGAAAAATTTTAAAACTACATTTCTAATTAGATTTCATGAAAATAAAATTATTTAAACAGAATTTACATTTTTTTATAAAGAAATAAAAAAGTTACAGCAGTTTTTGTTTGATTTTTAAGAAAAACGCATTATTTCTAAAAAATAACGTTTTTTTGGTATAATTTTAAAAATAATCGACAGAAAAATTTTAAAACTACATTTCTAATTAGATTTCATGAAAATAAAATTATTTAAACAAAATTTACATTTTTTTATAAAGAAATAAAAAAGTTACAGCAGTTTTTGTTTGATTTTTAAGAAAAACGCATTATTTCTAAAAAATAACGTTTTTTTGGTATAATTTCAAAAATAATAGACAGAAAAATTTTAAAACTACATTTCTAATTAGATTTCATGAAAATAAAATTATTTAAACAAAATTTACATTTTTTTATAAAGAAATAAAAAAGTTTCTGCAGTTTTTGTGTGATTTTTAAGAAAAACGTTTTTTTGGTATAATTTTAAAAATAATCGACCGAAAAATTTTAAAACTACATTTCTAATTAGATTTCATGAAAATAAAATTATTTAAACAAAATTTACATTTTTTTATAAAGAAATAAAAAAGTTACAGCAGTTTTTGTTTGATTTTTAAGAAAATCGCATTATTTCTAAAAAATAACGTTTTTTTGATATAATTTTAAAAGTAATCGTCCGTAAAATTTTAAAACTACATTTCTAATTAGATTTCATGAAAATAATATTATTTAAACAAAATTTACATTTTTTTATAAAGAAATAAAAAAGTTACAGCAGTTTTAGTTTGATTTTTAAGAAAAACGTTTTTTTGGTATAATTTTAAAAATAATCGACCGAAAAATTTTAAAACTACATTTCTAATTAGATTTCATGAAAATAAAATTATTTAAACAAAATTTACATTTTTTTATAAAGAAATAAAAAAGTTACAGCAGCTTTTGTTTGATTTTTAAGAAAAACGCATTATTTCTAAAAAATAACGTTTTTTTGATATAATTTTAAAAGTAATCGTCCGAAAAATTTTAAAACTACATTTCTAATTAGATTTCATGAAAATAATATTATTTAAACAAAATTTACATTTTTTTATAAAGAAATAAAAAAGTTACAGCAGTTTTTGTTTGATTTTTAAGAAAAACGCATTATTTCTAAAAAATAACGTTTTTTTGATATAATTTTAAAAGTAATCGTCCGAAAAATTTTAAAACTACATTTCTAATTAGATTTCATGAAAATAATATTATTTAAACAAAATTTACATTTTTTTATAAAGAAATAAAAAAGTTTCTGCAGTTTTTGTGTGATTTTTAAGAAAAACGTTTTTTTTGGTATAATTTTAAAATAATCGACCGAAAAATTTTAAAACTACATTTCTAATTAGATTTCATGAAAATAAAATTATTTAAACAAAATTTACATTTTTTTATAAAGAAATAAAAAAGTTACAGCAGTTTTTGTTTGATTTTTAAGAAAAACGCATTATTTCTAAAAAATAGCGTTTTTTTGATATAATTTTAAAAGTAATCGTCCGAAAAATTTTAAAACTACATTTCTAATTAGATTTCATGAAAATAAAATTATTTAAACAAAATTTACATTTTTTTAAAAAGAAATAAAAAAGTTTCTGCAGTTTTTGTGTGATTTTTAAGAAAAACGTTTTTTTGGTATAATTTTAAAAATAATCGACCGAAAAATTTTAAAACTACATTTCTAATTAGATTTCATGAAAATAAAATTATTTAAACAAAATTTACATTTTTTTATAAAGAAATAAAAAAGTTACAGCAGTTTTTGTTTGATTTTTAAGAAAAACGCATTATTTCTAAAAAATAACGTTTTTTTGATATAATTTTAAAAGTAATCGTCCGAAAAATTTTAAAACTACATTTCTAATTAGATTTCATGAAAATAAAATTATTTAAACAAAATTTACATTTTTTTATAAAGAAATAAAAAAGTTACAGCAGTTTTTGTTTGATTTTTAAGAAAAACGCATTATTTCTAAAAAATAACGTTTTTTTGATATAATTTTAAAAGTAATCGTCCGAAAAATTTTAAAACTACATTTCTAATTAGATTTCATGAAAATAAAATTATTTAAA
>CAXARA010000243.1:0-25623 GCA_963971135.1 Stenus bimaculatus | reverse complement strand
ATCTCAAAAATATTGCCAACTGCTTTACTTCAGGAACGGACCTAATCCCCTCATTTCTTTTAAAAGACTGTGCTTTTATATTTGCAGCCCCTCTGACATACTTATTTAACTTGGTCTTATCCTCTGGAGAGTTTCCCACTGTTTGGAAGAGTGTGCGGGTTTGTCCGGTGCACAAAAGTGGTAACAGAAGTCTTACATCCAATTATAGACCTATTAGCATCTTGTGTAATTTTTCAAAGGTTTTTGAATCGATAATTACAGAACAAGTTTACTTCAATGTTAAGACTCAGATCTCTCCGTATCAACATGGGTTTATGAAAGGAAGATCGACTGTTACTAATCTAATGAACTTCACGCAATATATATCAGATTCTCTTGACAGTCGCGAACAGACTGATGTTATTTTTACGGATTTCAGTAAGGCGTTTGACAGGGTTGATCATCAAATTCTAGTAAATAAATTATTGAACTTCAATATACCGGGCAATATAATAAAGGTCGTGATGTCCTATCTTCGTGGGCGTCAACATCATGTTGAATATTCAGGCGCCAAATCATTTAAGTATATAGCGCCAAGCGGGATACCTCAGGGGTCGAACCTAGGACCCTTACTTTTCAGTATTTTTGTAAACGATATTTTTGAAGTTATTGACTCGAACGCATTAATGTATGCTGATGACCTTAAGATATTTCACAATATTTCTAGTGTTATAGACTCCCTAAAGCTACAAAATGATTTAAATAATATCTCTGACTGGTGTGAGAACAATAAACTCTACCTCAACATTGGTAAATGTAAAGTGATGTCATTTTACAGGATTCAAGAACCACTAATGTATAACTATTTTGTCAGCAATGTCACTCTGGAGCGGACTAGTTTGATTAAAGACCTAGGTGTTCTTATTGATGATAAATTAACGTTTAATCATCATATGATTAATTTGTCCAAGGAATGCTATAGAATCCTGGGATTTATAATACGAAATTCAAAATCGTTTTTAGATCTTAACACAATAAAATCTGTATTTACCGCCTTAATTTGCAGTAAACTGGAATACTGCTCCATTATTTGGACTCCCAACTACGAAATTTACATAAATGTGTTAGAACGTACACAAAAACGCTTTTTAAAATATTTATATTTTCGTGACAATAAAGTTTATCCCGACTTCTCCGTCTCATATAGTGATCTCTTAAAAATGTATGATTTTGTCTCTGTCCAAGACAAACATCGTCGCGTTGAATATCTATACGTACACAAGTTGGTCAATTCGACCGTAGACGACTCTGAATTTTTAAGTAAAATACAATTTACCATTCCAACATTTAACTCAAGATCAACATCTACATTTGCGTACAGGACATCTCATACACGTAAACATCAAAATTCTCCATTAATACGTTTATGTTCCAATTTTAATAGAATATGTAATGAATTTGATATTTACGTAAATAATATTAATCAGTTCAAAAGTTTTATTAATGATCAACTTCTGGAATTTGGCGATGATGCATAATTACAAATTTCAAAAATATGTGCATATTTGGGGTAATGAAGTATAATAACGATTCAAGTTTTAACTTATGGTTATCTAAAGTTCTATTTTATAATAATTTTATTTTATTAAATATTTAAATTATTTGTAATTCATTTTAAATGTGTATTATTGTATTTCTAATTTGATTATTTATTTATTTTGTGAAATGTATAACTATTGTATCAATATTGTGTTTTACCTAGTAATTGGAATTTCCTAAATTCTGTTGGGTAAAGATTGAAGTTTGATATTTTGAAGTTTGATTTTGATATTAGAAATGTAGTTTTAAAATTTTTCTGTCGATTATTTTTAAAATTATACCAAAAAAACGTTATTTTTTAGAAATAATGCGTTTTTCTTAAAAATCAAACAAAAACTGCTGTAACTTTTTTATTTCTTTATAAAAAAATGTAAATTTTGTTTAAATAATTTTATTTTCATGAAATCTAATTAGAAATGTAGTTTTAAAATTTTTCGGTCGATTATTTTTAAAATTATACCAAAAAAACCTTTTTCTTAAAAATCACACAAAAGCTGCAGAAACTTTTATATTTCTTTATAAAAAAATGTAAATTTTGTTTAAATAATTTTATTTTCATGAAATCTAATTAGAAGTGTAGTTTTAAAATTTTTCAGACGATTACTTTTAAAATTATATCAAAAAAACGTTATTTTTTATAAATAATGCGTTTTTCTTAAAAATCAAACAAAAACTGCTGTAACTTTCTTATTTCTTTATAAAAAAATGTAAATTTTGTTTAAATAATTTTGTTTTCATGAAAACTAATTATAAATGTAGTTTTAAAATTTTTCGGTCGATTATTTTTAAAATTATACCAAAAAAACGTTTTTCTTAAAAATCACACAAAAACTGCAGAAACTTTTTTATTTCTTTATAAAAATATGTAAATTTTGTTTAAATAATTTTATTTTCATGAAATCTAATTAGAAATGTAGTTTTAAAATTTTTCAGACGATTATTTTTAAAATTATACCAAAAAAACGTTATTTTTTAGAAATAATGCGTTTTTCTTAAAAATCAAACAAAAACTGCTGTAACTTTTTTATTTCTTAATAAAAAAATGTAAATTTTGTTTAAATAATTTTATTTTCATGAAATCTAATTAGAAATGTAGTTTTAAAATTTTTCTGTCGATTATTTTTAAAATTATACCAAAAAAACGTTATTTTTTAGAAATAATGCGTTTTTCTTAAAAATCAAACAAAAACTGCTGTAACTTTTTTATTTCTTTATAAAAAAATGTAAATTTTGTTTAAATAATTTTATTTTCATGAAATCTAATTAGAAATGTAGTTTTAAAATTTTTCGGTCGATTATTTTTAAAATTATACCAAAAAAACGTTTTTCTTAAAATCACACAAAAACTGCAGAAACTTTTTTATTTCTTTATAAAAAAATGTAAATTTTGTTTACATAATTTTATTTTCATGAAATCTAATTAGAAATGTAGTTTTAAAATTTTTCTGTCGATTATTTTTAAAATTATACCAAAAAAACGTTATTTTTTAGAAATAATGCGTTTTTCTTAAAAATCAAACAAAAACTGCTGTAACTTTTTTATTTCTTTATAAAAAAATGTAAATTTTGTTTAAATAATTTTATTTTCATGAAATCTAATTAGAAATGTAGTTTTAAAATTTTTCGGACGATTATTTTTAAAATTATACCAAAAAAACGTTTTTCTTAAAAATCACACAAAAACTGCAGAAACTTTTTTATTTCTTTATAAAAAAATGTAAATTTTGTTTAAATAATTTTATTTTCATGAAATCTAATTAGAAATGTAGTTTTAAAATTTTTCTGTCGATTATTTTTAAAATTATATCAAAAAAACGTTATTTTTTAGAAATAATGCGTTTTTCTTAAAAATCAAACAAAAACTGCTGTAACTTTTTTATTTCTTTATAAAAAAATGTAAATTTTGTTTAAATAATTTTATTTTCATGAAATCTAATTAGAAATGTAGTTTTAAAATTTTTCGGTCGATTATTTTCAAAATTATACCAAAAAAACGTTTTTCTTAAAAATCACACAAAAACTGCAGAAACTTTTTTATTTCTTTATAAAAAACTGTAAATTTTGTTTAAATAATTTTATTTTCATGAAATCTAATTAGAAATGTAGTTTTTAATTTTTCGGACGATTAATTTTAAAATTATACCAAAAAAACGTTTTTCTTAAAAATCACACAAAAACTGCAGAAACTTTTTTATTTCTTTATAAAAAAATGTAAGTTTTGTTTAAATAATTTTATTTTCATGAAATCTAATTAGAAATGTAGTTTTAAAATTTTTCTGTCGATTATTTTTAAAATTATACCAAAAAAACTTTATTTTTTAGAAATAATGCGTTTTTCTTAAAAATCAAACAAAAACTGCTGTAACTTTTTTATTTCTTTATAAAAAAATGTAAATTTTGTTTAAATAATTTTATTTTCATGAAATCTAATTAAAAATGTAGTTTTAAAATTTTTCGGTCGATTATTTTTAAAATTATACCAAAAAAACGTTTTTCTTAAAAATCACACAAAAACTGCAGAAACTTTTTTATTTCTTTATAAAAAAATGTAAATTTTGTTTAAATAATTTTATTTTCATGAAATCTAATTAGAAATGTAGTTTTAAAATTTTTCTGTCGATTATTTTTAAGATTATACCAAAAAACCGTTATTTTTTAGAAATAATGCGTTTTTCTTAAAAATCAAACAAAAACTGCTGTAACTTTTTTATTTCTTTATAAAAAAATGTAAATTTTGTTTAAATAATTTTATTTTCATGAAAGCTAATTAGAAATGTAGTTTTAAAATTTTTCGGACGATTATTTTTAAAATTATACCAAAAAAACGTTTTTCTTAAAAATCACACAAAAACTGCAAAAACTTTTTTATTTCTTTATAAAAAACTGTAAATATTGTTTAAATAATTTTATTTTCATGAAATCTAATTAGAAATGTAGTTTTAAAATTTTTCGGACGATTATTTTTAAAATTATACCAAAAAAGCGTTTTTCTTAAAAATCAAACAAAAACTGCTGTAACTTTTTTATTTCTTTATAAAAAAATGTAGATTTTGTTTAAATAATTTTATTTTCATGAAATCTAATTAGAAATGTAGTTTTAAAATTTTTCGGAGGATTATTTTTAAAATTATACCAAAAAAACGTTTTTCTTAAAAATCACACAAAAACTGCAGAAACTTTTTTATTTCTTTATAAAAAAATGTAAATTTTGTTTAAATAATTTTATTTTCATGAAATCTAATTAGAAATGTAGTTTTAAAATTTTTCTGTCGATTATTTTTAAAATTATACCAAAAAAACGTTATTTTTTTAGAAATAATGCGTTTTTCTTAAAAATCAAACAAAAACTGCTGTAACTTTTTTATTTCTTTATAAAAAAATGTAAATTTTGTTTAAATAATTTTATTTTCATGAAATCTAATTAGAAATGTAGTTTTAAAATTTTTCGGTCGATTATTTTTAAAATTATACCAAAAAAAGGTTTTCTTAAAAATCACACAAAAACTGCAGAAACTTTTTTATTTCTTTTTAAAAAAATGTAAATTTTGTTTAAATAATTTTATTTTCATGAAATCTAATTAGAAATGTAGTTTTAAAATTTTTCTGTCGATTATTTTTAAAATTATACCAAAAAAACGTTATTTTTTAGAAATAATGCGTTTTTCTTAAAAATCAAACAAAAACTGCTGTATCTTTTTTATTTCTTTATAAAAAAATGTAAATTTTGTTTAAATAATTTTATTTTCATGAAATCTAATTAGAAATGTAGTTTTAAAATTTTTCGGTCGATTATTTTTAAAATTATACCAAAAAAACGTTTTTCTTAAAAATCACACAAAAACTGCAGAAACTTTTTTATTTCTTTATAAAAAAATGTAAATTTTGTTTAAATAATTTTATTTTCATGAAATCTAATTAGAAATGTAGTTTTAAAATTTTTCGGACGATTACTTTTAAAATTATATCAAAAAAATGTTATTTTTTAGAAATAATGCGTTTTTCTTAAAAATCAAACAAAAACTGCTGTAACTTTTTTATTTCTTTATAAAAAAATGTAAATTTTGTTTAAATAATTTTATTTTCATGAAATCTAATTAGAAATGTAGTTTTAAAATTTTTCGGTCGATTATTTTTAAAATTATACCAAAAAAACGTTTTTCTTAAAAATCACAAAAAAACTGCAGAAACTTTTTTATTTCGTTATAAAAAAATGTAAATTTTGTTTAAATAATTTTATTTTCATGAAATCCAAATAGAAATGTAGTTTTAAAATTTTTCGGACGATTATTTTTAAAATGATACCAAAAAAACGTTATTTTTTAGAAATAATGCGTTTTTCTTAAAAATCAAACAAAAACTGCTGTAACTTTTTTATTTCTTTATAAAAAAATGTAAATTTTGTTTAAATAATTTTATTTTCATGAAATCTAATTAGAAATGTAGTTTTAAAATTTTTCGGACGATTAATTTTAAAATTATACCAAAAAAACGTTTTTCTTAAAAATCACACAAAAACTGCAGAAACTTTTTTATTTCTTTATAAAAAAATGTAAATTTTGTTTAAATAATTTTATTTTCATGAAATCTAATTAGAAATGTAGTTTTAAAATTTTTCTGTCGATTATTTTTAAAATTATACCAAAAAAACGTTATTTTTTAGAAATAATGCGTTTTTCTTAAAAATCACACAAAAACTGCTGTAACTTTTTTATTTCTTTATAAAAAAATGTAAATTTTGTTTAAATAATTTTATTTTCATGAAATCTAATTAGAAATGTAGTTTTAAAATTTTTCGGTCGATTATTTTTAAAATTATACCAAAAAAAGGTTTTCTTAAAAATCACACAAAAACTGCAGAAACTTTTTTATTTCTTTATAAAAAAATGTAAATTTTGTTTAAATAATTTTATTTTCATGAAATCTAATTAGAAATGTAGTTTTAAAATTTTTCTGTCGATTATTTTTAAAATTATACCAAAAAAACGTTATTTTTTTAGAAATAATGCGTTTTTCTTAAAAATCAAACAAAAACTGCTGTAACTTTTTTATTTCTTTATAAAAAAATGTAAATTTTGTTTAAATAATTTTATTTTCATGAAATCTAATTAGAAATGTAGTTTTAAAATTTTTCGGTCGATTATTTTTAAAATTATACCAAAAAAAGGTTTTCTTAAAAATCACACAAAAACTGCAGAAACTTTTTTATTTCTTTTTAAAAAAATGTAAATTTTGTTTAAATAATTTTATTTTCATGAAATCTAATTAGAAATGTAGTTTTAAAATTTTTCTGTCGATTATTTTTAAAATTATACCAAAAAAACGTTATTTTTTAGAAATAATGCGTTTTTCTTAAAAATCAAACAAAAACTGCTGTATCTTTTTTATTTCTTTATAAAAAAATGTAAATTTTGTTTAAATAATTTTATTTTCATGAAATCTAATTAGAAATGTAGTTTTAAAATTTTTCGGTCGATTATTTTTAAAATTATACCAAAAAAACGTTTTTCTTAAAAATCACACAAAAACTGCAGAAACTTTTTTATTTCTTTATAAAAAAATGTAAATTTTGTTTAAATAATTTTATTTTCATGAAATCTAATTAGAAATGTAGTTTTAAAATTTTTCGGACGATTACTTTTAAAATTATATCAAAAAAATGTTATTTTTTAGAAATAATGCGTTTTTCTTAAAAATCAAACAAAAACTGCTGTAACTTTTTTATTTCTTTATAAAAAAATGTAAATTTTGTTTAAATAATTTTATTTTCATGAAATCTAATTAGAAATGTAGTTTTAAAATTTTTCGGTCGATTATTTTTAAAATTATACCAAAAAAACGTTTTTCTTAAAAATCACAAAAAAACTGCAGAAACTTTTTTATTTCGTTATAAAAAAATGTAAATTTTGTTTAAATAATTTTATTTTCATGAAATCCAAATAGAAATGTAGTTTTAAAATTTTTCGGACGATTATTTTTAAAATGATACCAAAAAAACGTTATTTTTTAGAAATAATGCGTTTTTCTTAAAAATCAAACAAAAACTGCTGTAACTTTTTTATTTCTTTATAAAAAAATGTAAATTTTGTTTAAATAATTTTATTTTCATGAAATCTAATTAGAAATGTAGTTTTAAAATTTTTCGGACGATTAATTTTAAAATTATACCAAAAAAACGTTTTTCTTAAAAATCACACAAAAACTGCAGAAACTTTTTTATTTCTTTATAAAAAAATGTAAATTTTGTTTAAATAATTTTATTTTCATGAAATCTAATTAGAAATGTAGTTTTAAAATTTTTCTGTCGATTATTTTTAAAATTATACCAAAAAAACGTTATTTTTTAGAAATAATGCGTTTTTCTTAAAAATCACACAAAAACTGCTGTAACTTTTTTATTTCTTTATAAAAAAATGTAAATTTTGTTTAAATAATTTTATTTTCATGAAATCTAATTAGAAATGTAGTTTTAAAATTTTTCGGTCGATTATTTTTAAAATTATACCAAAAAAAGGTTTTCTTAAAAATCACACAAAAACTGCAGAAACTTTTTTATTTCTTTATAAAAAAATGTAAATTTTGTTTAAATAATTTTATTTTCATGAAATCTAATTAGAAATGTAGTTTTAAAATTTTTCTGTCGATTATTTTTAAAATTATACCAAAAAAACGTTATTTTTTAGAAATAATGCGTTTTTCTTAAAAATCAAACAAAAACTGCTGTAACTTTTTTATTTCTTTATAAAAAAATGTAAATTTTGTTTAAATAATTTTATTTTCATGAAATCTAATTAGAAATGCAGTTTTAAAATTTTTCGGTCGATTATTTTTAAAATTATACCAAAAAAACATTTTTCTTAAAAATCACACAAAAACTGCAGAAACTTTTTTATTTCTTTATAAAAAAATGTAAATTTTGTTTAAATAATTTTATTTTCATGAAATCTAATTAGAAATGTAGTTTTGAAATTTTTCGGACGATTACTTTTAAAATTATATCAAAAAAACGTTATTTTTTAGAAATAATGCGTTTTTCTTAAAAATCAAACAAAAACTGCTGTAACTTTTTTATTTCTTTATAAAAACTAGTAAATTTTGTTTAATTACTTTTATTTTCATGAAATCTAATTAGAAATGTAGTTTTAAAATTTTTCTGTCGATTATTTTTAAAATTATACCAAAAAAACGTTATTTTTTAGAAATAATGCGTTTTTCTTAAAAATCAAACAAAAACTGCTGTAACTTTTTTATTTTTTTATAAAAAAATGTAAATTTTTTTTAAATAATTTTATTTTTATGAAATCTAATTAGAAATGTAGTTTTAAAATTTTTCGGACGATTATTTTTAAAATTATACCAAAAAAACGTTTTTCTTAAATATCACACAAAAACTGCAGAAACTTTTTTATTTCTTTATAAAAAAATGTAAATTTTGTTTAAATAATTTTATTTTCATGAAATCTAATTAGAAATGTAGTTTTAAAATTTTTCTGTCGATTATTTTTAAAATTATACCAAAAAAACGTTATTTTTTAGAAATAATGCGTTTTTCTTAAAAATCAAACAAAAACTGCAGAAACTTTTTTATTTCTTTATAAAAAAATGTAAATTTTGTTTAAATAATTTTATTTTCATGAAATCTAATTAGAAATGTAGTTTTAAAATTTTTCGGACGATTATTTTTAAAATTATACCAAAAAAACGTTATTTTTTAGAAATAATGCGTTTTTCTTAAAAATCAAACAAAAACTGCTGTAACTTTTTTATTTCTTAATAAAAAAATGTAAATTTTGTTTAAATAATTTTATTTTCATGAAATCTAATTAGAAATGTAGTTTTAAAATTTTTCTGTCGATTATTTTTAAAATTATACCAAAAAAACGTTATTTTTTAGAAATAATGCGTTTTTCTTAAAAATCAAACAAAAACTGCTGTAACTTTTTTATTTCTTTATAAAAAAATGTAAATTTTGTTTAAATAATTTTATTTTCATGAAAGCTAATTAGAAATGTAGTTTTAAAATTTTTCGGACGATTATTTTTAAAATTATACCAAAAAAACGTTTTTCTTAAAAATCACACAAAAACTGCAGAAACTTTTTTATTTCTTTATAAAAAAATGTAAATTTTGTTTAAATAATTTTATTTTCATGAAATCTAATTAGAAATGTAGTTTTAAAATTTTTCGGACGATTACTTTTAAAATTATATCAAAAAAACGTTATTTTTTAGAAATAATGCGTTTTTCTTAAAAATCAAACAAAAACTGCTGTAACTTTTTTATTTCTTTATAAAAAAATGTAAATTTTGTTTAAATAATTTTATTTTCATGAAAGCTAATTAGAAATGTAGTTTTAAAATTTTTCGGACGATTATTTTTAAAATTATACCAAAAAAACGTTATTTTTTAGAAATAATGCGTTTTTCTAAAAATCAAACAAAAACTGCTGTAACTTTTTTATTTCTTTATAAAAAAATGTAAATTTTGTTTAAATACTTTTATTTTTATGAAATCTAATTAGAAATGTAGTTTTAAAATTTTTCGGACGATTATTTTTAAAATTATACCAAAAAAACGTTTTTCTTAAATATCACACAAAAACTGCAGAAACTTTTTTATTTCTTTATAAAAAAATGTAAATTTTGTTTAAATAATTTTATTTTCATGAAATCTAATTAGAAATGTAGTTTTAAAATTTTTCTGTCGATTATTTTTAAAATTATACCAAAAAAACGTTATTTTTTAGAAATAATGCGTTTTTCTTAAAAATCAAACAAAAACTGCTGTAACTTTTTTATTTCTTTATAAAAAAATGTAAATTTTGTTTAAATAATTTTATTTTCATGAAATCTAATTAGAAATGTAGTTTTAAAATTTTTCTGTCGATTATTTTTAAAATTATACCAAAAAAAAGTTTTTCTTAAAAATCACACAAAAACTGCAGAAACTTTTTTATTTCTTTATAAAAAAATGCAAATTTTGTTTAAATAATTTTATTTTCATGAAATCTAATTAGAAATGTAGTTTTAAAATTTTTCTGTCGATTATTTTTAAAATTATACCAAAAAAACGTTATTTTTTAGAAATAATGCGTTTTTCTTAAAAATCAAACAAAAACTGCTGTAACTTTTTTATTTTTTTATAAAAAAATGTAAATTTTTTTTAAATAATTTTATTTTCATGAAATCTAATTAGAAATGTAGTTTTAAAATTTTT
The DNA here is from genome assembly GCA_963971135.1 of Stenus bimaculatus. Taxonomy (NCBI): domain Eukaryota; kingdom Metazoa; phylum Arthropoda; class Insecta; order Coleoptera; family Staphylinidae; genus Stenus; species Stenus bimaculatus. The sequence goes on along the minus strand of CAXARA010000243.1, from coordinate 14,832 downwards.
CGGACGATTATTTTTAAAATTATACCAAAAAAACGTTTTTCTTAAATATCACACAAAAACTGCAGAAACTTTTTTATTTCTTTATAAAAAAATGTAAATTTTGTTTAAATAATTTTATTTTCATGAAATCTAATTATATATATAAATATGGATTGGAGTGAAATTTTTCTAACCGATCAAGTTAACGAAGCCTGTGATATATTTTATAATAAGTTAATAATGAATATTGATCAATGTGTTCCTAGGCATACCAACAGAAGTTATAATAAATCTTTTCCGGTCTGGGTAGATAATGAGGTTAAGAACTTAATCAAGTTAAAAGATAAAACTCGTAAGCGATATCTGTCATCTAAACTTTCGGCTGACAAGCAATTATTTGATGATCTAAGAAAACAGGTAAAAAATAAGATCAAGCGTTGTAGAACTACATTTATACAGAAGTCCGAACAAAATATTCAAAATGATCCTAAACAACTTTGGACGTACCTTAACGGCCTGAAGAACACAACGAGAATTCCGGGATGCATGACATTTCACGGTAGAAATCTGAATGATCCGAGTTCTATCGTCAATGGTTTTGCTGAATTCTTTAGTAGCACGTTTACTCAGCAATCAATCATTCCTAATGAAAATGTAAATGTTGTAGCAATCAAACACCAATTAGGGAATTTTCAGATTAATGAGGAGAATACAAGGAAGCATCTCAAAAATATTGCCAACTGCTTTACTTCAGGAACGGACCTAATCCCCTCATTTCTTTTAAAAGACTGTGCTTTTATATTTGCAGCCCCTCTGACATACTTATTTAACTTGGTCTTATCCTCTGGAGAGTTTCCCACTGTTTGGAAGAGTGTGCGGGTTTGTCCGGTGCACAAAAGTGGTAACAGAAGTCTTACATCCAATTATAGACCTATTAGCATCTTGTGTAATTTTTCAAAGGTTTTTGAATCGATAATTACAGAACAAGTTTACTTCAATGTTAAGACTCAGATCTCTCCGTATCAACATGGGTTTATGAAAGGAAGATCGACTGTTACTAATCTAATGAACTTCACGCAATATATATCAGATTCTCTTGACAGTCGCGAACAGACTGATGTTATTTTTACGGATTTCAGTAAGGCGTTTGACAGGGTTGATCATCAAATTCTAGTAAATAAATTATTGAACTTCAATATACCGGGCAATATAATAAAGGTCGTGATGTCCTATCTTCGTGGGCGTCAACATCATGTTGAATATTCAGGCGCCAAATCATTTAAGTATATAGCGCCAAGCGGGATACCTCAGGGGTCGAACCTAGGACCCTTACTTTTCAGTATTTTTGTAAACGATATTTTTGAAGTTATTGACTCGAACGCATTAATGTATGCTGATGACCTTAAGATATTTCACAATATTTCTAGTGTTATAGACTCCCTAAAGCTACAAAATGATTTAAATAATATCTCTGACTGGTGTGAGAACAATAAACTCTACCTCAACATTGGTAAATGTAAAGTGATGTCATTTTACAGGATTCAAGAACCACTAATGTATAACTATTTTGTCAGCAATGTCACTCTGGAGCGGACTAGTTTGATTAAAGACCTAGGTGTTCTTATTGATGATAAATTAACGTTTAATCATCATATGATTAATTTGTCCAAGGAATGCTATAGAATCCTGGGATTTATAATACGAAATTCAAAATCGTTTTTAGATCTTAACACAATAAAATCTGTATTTACCGCCTTAATTTGCAGTAAACTGGAATACTGCTCCATTATTTGGACTCCCAACTACGAAATTTACATAAATGTGTTAGAACGTACACAAAAACGCTTTTTAAAATATTTATATTTTCGTGACAATAAAGTTTATCCCGACTTCTCCGTCTCATATAGTGATCTCTTAAAAATGTATGATTTTGTCTCTGTCCAAGACAAACATCGTCGCGTTGAATATCTATACGTACACAAGTTGGTCAATTCGACCGTAGACGACTCTGAATTTTTAAGTAAAATACAATTTACCATTCCAACATTTAACTCAAGATCAACATCTACATTTGCGTACAGGACATCTCATACACGTAAACATCAAAATTCTCCATTAATACGTTTATGTTCCAATTTTAATAGAATATGTAATGAATTTGATATTTACGTAAATAATATTAATCAGTTCAAAAGTTTTATTAATGATCAACTTCTGGAATTTGGCGATGATGCATAATTACAAATTTCAAAAATATGTGCATATTTGGGGTAATGAAGTATAATAACGATTCAAGTTTTAACTTATGGTTATCTAAAGTTCTATTTTATAATAATTTTATTTTATTAAATATTTAAATTATTTGTAATTCATTTTAAATGTGTATTATTGTATTTCTAATTTGATTATTTATTTATTTTGTGAAATGTATAACTATTGTATCAATATTGTGTTTTACCTAGTAATTGGAATTTCCTAAATTCTGTTGGGTAAAGATTGAAGTTTGATATTTTGAAGTTTGATTTTGATATTAGAAATGTAGTTTTAAAATTTTTCTGTCGATTATTTTTAAAATTATACCAAAAAAACGTTATTTTTTAGAAATAATGCGTTTTTCTTAAAAATCAAACAAAAACTGCTGTAACTTTTTTATTTCTTTATAAAAAAATGTAAATTTTGTTTAAATAATTTTATTTTCATGAAATCTAATTAGAAATGTAGTTTTAAAATTTTTCGGTCGATTATTTTTAAAATTATACCAAAAAAACCTTTTTCTTAAAAATCACACAAAAGCTGCAGAAACTTTTATATTTCTTTATAAAAAAATGTAAATTTTGTTTAAATAATTTTATTTTCATGAAATCTAATTAGAAGTGTAGTTTTAAAATTTTTCAGACGATTACTTTTAAAATTATATCAAAAAAACGTTATTTTTTATAAATAATGCGTTTTTCTTAAAAATCAAACAAAAACTGCTGTAACTTTCTTATTTCTTTATAAAAAAATGTAAATTTTGTTTAAATAATTTTGTTTTCATGAAATCTAATTAGAAATGTAGTTTTAAAATTTTTCAGTCGATTATTTTTAAAATTATACCAAAAAAACGTTTTTCTTAAAAATCACACAAAAACTGCAGAAACTTTTTTATTTCTTTATAAAAATATGTAAATTTTGTTTAAATAATTTTATTTTCATGAAATCTAATTAGAAATGTAGTTTTAAAATTTTTCTGTCGATTATTTTTAAAATTATACCAAAAAAACGTTATTTTTTAGAAATAATGCGTTTTTCTTAAAAATCAAACAAAAACTGCTGTAACTTTTTTATTTCTTAATAAAAAAATGTAAATTTTGTTTAAATAATTTTATTTTCATGAAATCTAATTAGAAATGTAGTTTTAAAATTTTTCAGACGATTATTTTTAAAATTATACGAAAAAAACGTTATTTTTTAGAAATAATGCGTTTTTCTTAAAAATCAAACAAAAACTGCTGTAACTTTTTTATTTCTTAATAAAAAAATGTAAATTTTGTTTAAATAATTTTATTTTCATGAAATCTAATTAGAAATGTAGTTTTAAAATTTTTCTGTCGATTATTTTTAAAATTATACCAAAAAAACGTTATTTTTTAGAAATAATGCGTTTTTCTTAAAAATCAAACAAAAACTGCTGTAACTTTTTTATTTCTTTATAAAAAAATGTAAATTTTGTTTAAATAATTTTATTTTCATGAAATCTAATTAGAAATGTAGTTTTAAAATTTTTCGGTCGATTATTTTTAAAATTATACCAAAAAAACGTTTTTCTTAAAAATCACACAAAAACTGCAGAAACTTTTTTATTTCTTTATAAAAAAATGTAAATTTTGTTTAAATAATTTTATTTTCATGAAATCTAATTATAAATGTAGTTTTAAAATTTTTCTGTCGATTATTTTTAAAATTATACCAAAAAAACGTTATTTTTTAGAAATAATGCGTTCTTCTTAAAAATCAAACAAAAACTGCTGTAACTTTTTTATTTCTTTATAAAAAAATGTAAATTTTGTTTAAATAATTTTATTTTCATGAAATCTAATTAGAAATGTAGTTTTAAAATTTTTCGGGACGATTATTTTTAAAATGATACCAAAAAAACGTTATTTTTTAGAAATAATGCGTTTTTCTTAAAAATCAAACAAAAACTGCTGTAACTTTTTTATTTCTTTATAAAAAAATGTAAATTTTGTTTAAATAATTTTATTTTCATGAAATCTAATTAGAAATGTAGTTTTAAAATTTTTCGGACGATTATTTTTAAAATTATACCAAAAAAACGTTTTTCTTAAAAATCACACAAAAACTGCAGAAACTTTTTTATTTCTTTATAAAAAAATGCAAATTTTGTTTAAATAATTTTATTTTCATGAAATCTAATTAGAAATGTAGTTTTAAAATTTTTCGGACGATTATTTTTAAAATGATACCAAAAAAACGTTATTTTTTAGAAATAATGCGTTTTTCTTAAAAATCAAACAAAAACTGCTGTAACTTTTTTATTTCTTTATAAAAAAATGTAAATTTTGTTTAAATAATTTTATTTTCATGAAATCTAATTAGAAATGTAGTTTTAAAATTTTTCGGACGATTATTTTTAAAATTATACCAAAAAAACGTTTTTCTTAAAAATCACACAAAAACTGCAGAAACTTTTTTATTTCTTTATAAAAAAATGTAAATTTTGTTTAAATAATTTTATTTTCATGAAATCTAATTAGAAATGTAGTTTTAAAATTTTTCTGTCGATTATTTTTAAAATTATACCAAAAAAACGTTATTTTTTAGAAATAATGCGTTTTTCTTAAAAATCACACAAAAACTGCTGTAACTTTTTTATTTCTTTATAAAAAAATGTAAATTTTGTTTAAATAATTTTATTTTCATGAAATCTAATTAGAAATGTAGTTTTAAAATTTTTCGGTCGATTATTTTTAAAATTATACCAAAAAAAGGTTTTCTTAAAAATCACACAAAAACTGCAGAAACTTTTTTATTTCTTTATAAAAAAATGTAAATTTTGTTTAAATAATTTTATTTTCATGAAATCTAATTAGAAATGTAGTTTTAAAATTTTTCTGTCGATTATTTTTAAAATTATACCAAAAAAACGTTATTTTTTAGAAATAATGCGTTTTTCTTAAAAATCAAACAAAAACTGCTGTAACTTTTTTATTTCTTTATAAAAAAATAAAAAATTTGTTTAAATAATTTTATTTTCATGAAATCTAATTAGAAATGTAGTTTTAAAATTTTTCGGTCGATTATTTTTAAAATTATACCAAAAAAACGTTTTTCTTAAAAATCACAAAAAAACTGCAGAAACTTTTTTATTTCGTTATAAAAAAATGTAAATTTTGTTTAAATAATTTTATTTTCATGAAATCTAATTAGAAATGTAGTTTTAAAATTTTTCGGACGATTATTTTTAAAATGATACCAAAAAAACGTTATTTTTTAGAAATATTGCGTTTTTCTTAAAAATCAAACAAAAACTGCTGTAACTTTTTTATTTCTTTATAAAAAAATGTAAATTTTGTTTAAATAATTTTATTTTCATGAAATCTAATTAGAAATGTAGTTTTAAAATTTTTCGGACGATTATTTTTAAAATTATACCAAAAAAACGTTTTTCTTAAAAATCACACAAAAACTGCAGAAACTTTTTTATTTCTTTATAAAAAAATGTAAATTTTGTTTAAATAATTTTATTTTCATGAAATCTAATTAGAAATGTAGTTTTAAAATTTTTCTGTCGATTATTTTTAAAATAATATCAAAAAAACGTTATTTTTTAGAAATAATGCGTTTTTCTTAAAAATCAAACAAAAACTGCTGTAACTTTTTTATTTCTTTATAAAAAAATGTAAATTTTGTCTAAATAATTTTATTTTCATGAAATCTAATTAGAAATGTAGTTTTAAAATTTTTCAGTCGATTATTTTTAAAATTATACCAAAAAAACGTTTTTCTTAAAAATCACACAAAAACTGCAGAAACTTTTTTATTTCTTTATAAAAATATGTAAATTTTGTTTAAATAATTTTATTTTCATGAAATCTAATTAGAAATGTAGTTTTAAAATTTTTCTGTCGATTATTTTTAAAATTATACCAAAAAAACGTTATTTTTTAGAAATAATGCGTTTTTCTTAAAAATCAAACAAAAACTGCTGTAACTTTTTTATTTCTTAATAAAAAAATGTAAATTTTGTTTAAATAATTTTATTTTCATGAAATCTAATTAGAAATGTAGTTTTAAAATTTTTCAGACGATTATTTTTAAAATTATACCAAAAAAACGTTATTTTTTAGAAATAATGCGTTTTTCTTAAAAATCAAACAAAAACTGCTGTAACTTTTTTATTTCTTTATAAAAAAATGTAAATTTTGTTTAAATAATTTTATTTTCATGAAATCTAATTAGAAATGTAGTTTTAAAATTTTTCGGACGATTAATTTTAAAATTATACCAAAAAAACGTTTTTCTTAAAAATCACACAAAAACTGCAGAAACTTTTTTATTTCTTTATAAAAAAATGTAAATTTTGTTTAAATAATTTTATTTTCATGAAATCTAATTAGAAATGTAGTTTTAAAATTTTTCTGTCGATTATTTTTAAAATTATACCAAAAAAACGTTATTTTTTAGAAATAATGCGTTTTTCTTAAAAATCACACAAAAACTGCTGTAACTTTTTTATTTCTTTATAAAAAAATGTAAATTTTGTTTAAATAATTTTATTTTCATGAAATCTAATTAGAAATGTAGTTTTAAAATTTTTCGGTCGATTATTTTTAAAATTATACCAAAAAAAGGTTTTCTTAAAAATCACACAAAAACTGCAGAAACTTTTTTATTTCTTTATAAAAAAATGTAAATTTTGTTTAAATAATTTTATTTTCATGAAATCTAATTAGAAATGTAGTTTTAAAATTTTTCTGTCGATTATTTTTAAAATTATACCAAAAAAACGTTATTTTTTAGAAATAATGCGTTTTTCTTAAAAATCAAACAAAAACTGCTGTAACTTTTTTATTTCTTTATAAAAAAATGTAAATTTTGTTTAAATAATTTTATTTTCATGAAATCTAATTAGAAATGCAGTTTTAAAATTTTTCGGTCGATTATTTTTAAAATTATACCAAAAAAACATTTTTCTTAAAAATCACACAAAAACTGCAGAAACTTTTTTATTTCTTTATAAAAAAATGTAAATTTTGTTTAAATAATTTTATTTTCATGAAATCTAATTAGAAATGTAGTTTTGAAATTTTTCGGACGATTACTTTTAAAATTATATCAAAAAAACGTTATTTTTTAGAAATAATGCGTTTTTCTTAAAAATCAAACAAAAACTGCTGTAACTTTTTTATTTCTTTATAAAAACTAGTAAATTTTGTTTAATTACTTTTATTTTCATGAAATCTAATTAGAAATGTAGTTTTAAAATTTTTCTGTCGATTATTTTTAAAATTATACCAAAAAAACGTTATTTTTTAGAAATAATGCGTTTTTCTTAAAAATCAAACAAAAACTGCTGTAACTTTTTTATTTTTTTATAAAAAAATGTAAATTTTTTTTAAATAATTTTATTTTTATGAAATCTAATTAGAAATGTAGTTTTAAAATTTTTCGGACGATTATTTTTAAAATTATACCAAAAAAACGTTTTTCTTAAATATCACACAAAAACTGCAGAAACTTTTTTATTTCTTTATAAAAAAATGTAAATTTTGTTTAAATAATTTTATTTTCATGAAATCTAATTAGAAATGTAGTTTTAAAATTTTTCTGTCGATTATTTTTAAAATTATACCAAAAAAACGTTATTTTTTAGAAATAATGCGTTTTTCTTAAAAATCAAACAAAAACTGCAGAAACTTTTTTATTTCTTTATAAAAAAATGTAAATTTTGTTTAAATAATTTTATTTTCATGAAATCTAATTAGAAATGTAGTTTTAAAATTTTTCGGACGATTATTTTTAAAATTATACCAAAAAAACGTTATTTTTTAGAAATAATGCGTTTTTCTTAAAAATCAAACAAAAACTGCTGTAACTTTTTTATTTCTTAATAAAAAAATGTAAATTTTGTTTAAATAATTTTATTTTCATGAAATCTAATTAGAAATGTAGTTTTAAAATTTTTCTGTCGATTATTTTTAAAATTATACCAAAAAAACGTTATTTTTTAGAAATAATGCGTTTTTCTTAAAAATCAAACAAAAACTGCTGTAACTTTTTTATTTCTTTATAAAAAAATGTAAATTTTGTTTAAATAATTTTATTTTCATGAAAGCTAATTAGAAATGTAGTTTTAAAATTTTTCGGACGATTATTTTTAAAATTATACCAAAAAAACGTTTTTCTTAAAAATCACACAAAAACTGCAGAAACTTTTTTATTTCTTTATAAAAAAATGTAAATTTTGTTTAAATAATTTTATTTTCATGAAATCTAATTAGAAATGTAGTTTTAAAATTTTTCGGACGATTACTTTTAAAATTATATCAAAAAAACGTTATTTTTTAGAAATAATGCGTTTTTCTTAAAAATCAAACAAAAACTGCTGTAACTTTTTTATTTCTTTATAAAAAAATGTAAATTTTGTTTAAATAATTTTATTTTCATGAAAGCTAATTAGAAATGTAGTTTTAAAATTTTTCGGACGATTATTTTTAAAATTATACCAAAAAAACGTTATTTTTTAGAAATAATGCGTTTTTCTAAAAATCAAACAAAAACTGCTGTAACTTTTTTATTTCTTTATAAAAAAATGTAAATTTTGTTTAAATACTTTTATTTTTATGAAATCTAATTAGAAATGTAGTTTTAAAATTTTTCGGACGATTATTTTTAAAATTATACCAAAAAAACGTTTTTCTTAAATATCACACAAAAACTGCAGAAACTTTTTTATTTCTTTATAAAAAAATGTAAATTTTGTTTAAATAATTTTATTTTCATGAAATCTAATTAGAAATGTAGTTTTAAAATTTTTCTGTCGATTATTTTTAAAATTATACCAAAAAAACGTTATTTTTTAGAAATAATGCGTTTTTCTTAAAAATCAAACAAAAACTGCTGTAACTTTTTTATTTCTTTATAAAAAAATGTAAATTTTGTTTAAATAATTTTATTTTCATGAAATCTAATTAGAAATGTAGTTTTAAAATTTTTCTGTCGATTATTTTTAAAATTATACCAAAAAAAAGTTTTTCTTAAAAATCACACAAAAACTGCAGAAACTTTTTTATTTCTTTATAAAAAAATGCAAATTTTGTTTAAATAATTTTATTTTCATGAAATCTAATTAGAAATGTAGTTTTAAAATTTTTCTGTCGATTATTTTTAAAATTATACCAAAAAAACGTTATTTTTTAGAAATAATGCGTTTTTCTTAAAAATCAAACAAAAACTGCTGTAACTTTTTTATTTTTTTATAAAAAAATGTAAATTTTTTTTAAATAATTTTATTTTCATGAAATCTAATTAGAAATGTAGTTTTAAAATTTTTCGGACGATTATTTTTAAAATTATACCAAAAAAACGTTTTTCTTAAATATCACACAAAAACTGCAGAAACTTTTTTATTTCTTTATAAAAAAATGTAAATTTTGTTTAAATAATTTTATTTTCATGAAATCTAATTATATATATAAATATGGATTGGAGTGAAATTTTTCTAACCGATCAAGTTAACGAAGCCTGTGATATATTTTATAATAAGTTAATAATGAATATTGATCAATGTGTTCCTAGGCATACCAACAGAAGTTATAATAAATCTTTTCCGGTCTGGGTAGATAATGAGGTTAAGAACTTAATCAAGTTAAAAGATAAAACTCGTAAGCGATATCTGTCATCTAAACTTTCGGCTGACAAGCAATTATTTGATGATCTAAGAAAACAGGTAAAAAATAAGATCAAGCGTTGTAGAACTACATTTATACAGAAGTCCGAACAAAATATTCAAAATGATCCTAAACAACTTTGGACGTACCTTAACGGCCTGAAGAACACAACGAGAATTCCGGGATGCATGACATTTCACGGTAGAAATCTGAATGATCCGAGTTCTATCGTCAATGGTTTTGCTGAATTCTTTAGTAGCACGTTTACTCAGCAATCAATCATTCCTAATGAAAATGTAAATGTTGTAGCAATCAAACACCAATTAGGGAATTTTCAGATTAATGAGGAGAATACAAGGAAGCATCTCAAAAATATTGCCAACTGCTTTACTTCAGGAACGGACCTAATCCCCTCATTTCTTTTAAAAGACTGTGCTTTTATATTTGCAGCCCCTCTGACATACTTATTTAACTTGGTCTTATCCTCTGGAGAGTTTCCCACTGTTTGGAAGAGTGTGCGGGTTTGTCCGGTGCACAAAAGTGGTAACAGAAGTCTTACATCCAATTATAGACCTATTAGCATCTTGTGTAATTTTTCAAAGGTTTTTGAATCGATAATTACAGAACAAGTTTACTTCAATGTTAAGACTCAGATCTCTCCGTATCAACATGGGTTTATGAAAGGAAGATCGACTGTTACTAATCTAATGAACTTCACGCAATATATATCAGATTCTCTTGACAGTCGCGAACAGACTGATGTTATTTTTACGGATTTCAGTAAGGCGTTTGACAGGGTTGATCATCAAATTCTAGTAAATAAATTATTGAACTTCAATATACCGGGCAATATAATAAAGGTCGTGATGTCCTATCTTCGTGGGCGTCAACATCATGTTGAATATTCAGGCGCCAAATCATTTAAGTATATAGCGCCAAGCGGGATACCTCAGGGGTCGAACCTAGGACCCTTACTTTTCAGTATTTTTGTAAACGATATTTTTGAAGTTATTGACTCGAACGCATTAATGTATGCTGATGACCTTAAGATATTTCACAATATTTCTAGTGTTATAGACTCCCTAAAGCTACAAAATGATTTAAATAATATCTCTGACTGGTGTGAGAACAATAAACTCTACCTCAACATTGGTAAATGTAAAGTGATGTCATTTTACAGGATTCAAGAACCACTAATGTATAACTATTTTGTCAGCAATGTCACTCTGGAGCGGACTAGTTTGATTAAAGACCTAGGTGTTCTTATTGATGATAAATTAACGTTTAATCATCATATGATTAATTTGTCCAAGGAATGCTATAGAATCCTGGGATTTATAATACGAAATTCAAAATCGTTTTTAGATCTTAACACAATAAAATCTGTATTTACCGCCTTAATTTGCAGTAAACTGGAATACTGCTCCATTATTTGGACTCCCAACTACGAAATTTACATAAATGTGTTAGAACGTACACAAAAACGCTTTTTAAAATATTTATATTTTCGTGACAATAAAGTTTATCCCGACTTCTCCGTCTCATATAGTGATCTCTTAAAAATGTATGATTTTGTCTCTGTCCAAGACAAACATCGTCGCGTTGAATATCTATACGTACACAAGTTGGTCAATTCGACCGTAGACGACTCTGAATTTTTAAGTAAAATACAATTTACCATTCCAACATTTAACTCAAGATCAACATCTACATTTGCGTACAGGACATCTCATACACGTAAACATCAAAATTCTCCATTAATACGTTTATGTTCCAATTTTAATAGAATATGTAATGAATTTGATATTTACGTAAATAATATTAATCAGTTCAAAAGTTTTATTAATGATCAACTTCTGGAATTTGGCGATGATGCATAATTACAAATTTCAAAAATATGTGCATATTTGGGGTAATGAAGTATAATAACGATTCAAGTTTTAACTTATGGTTATCTAAAGTTCTATTTTATAATAATTTTATTTTATTAAATATTTAAATTATTTGTAATTCATTTTAAATGTGTATTATTGTATTTCTAATTTGATTATTTATTTATTTTGTGAAATGTATAACTATTGTATCAATATTGTGTTTTACCTAGTAATTGGAATTTCCTAAATTCTGTTGGGTAAAGATTGAAGTTTGATATTTTGAAGTTTGATTTTGATATTAGAAATGTAGTTTTAAAATTTTTCTGTCGATTATTTTTAAAATTATACCAAAAAAACGTTATTTTTTAGAAATAATGCGTTTTTCTTAAAAATCAAACAAAAACTGCTGTAACTTTTTTATTTCTTTATAAAAAAATGTAAATTTTGTTTAAATAATTTTATTTTCATGAAATCTAATTAGAAATGTAGTTTTAAAATTTTTCGGTCGATTATTTTTAAAATTATACCAAAAAAACCTTTTTCTTAAAAATCACACAAAAGCTGCAGAAACTTTTATATTTCTTTATAAAAAAATGTAAATTTTGTTTAAATAATTTTATTTTCATGAAATCTAATTAGAAGTGTAGTTTTAAAATTTTTCAGACGATTACTTTTAAAATTATATCAAAAAAACGTTATTTTTTATAAATAATGCGTTTTTCTTAAAAATCAAACAAAAACTGCTGTAACTTTCTTATTTCTTTATAAAAAAATGTAAATTTTGTTTAAATAATTTTGTTTTCATGAAAACTAATTATAAATGTAGTTTTAAAATTTTTCGGTCGATTATTTTTAAAATTATACCAAAAAAACGTTTTTCTTAAAAATCACACAAAAACTGCAGAAACTTTTTTATTTCTTTATAAAAATATGTAAATTTTGTTTAAATAATTTTATTTTCATGAAATCTAATTAGAAATGTAGTTTTAAAATTTTTCTGTCGATTATTTTTAAAATTATACCAAAAAAACGTTATTTTTTAGAAATAATGCGTTTTTCTTAAAAATCAAACAAAAACTGCTGTAACTTTTTTATTTCTTAATAAAAAAATGTAAATTTTGTTTAAATAATTTTATTTTCATGAAATCTAATTAGAAATGTAGTTTTAAAATTTTTCAGACGATTATTTTTAAAATTATACCAAAAAAACGTTATTTTTTAGAAATAATGCGTTTTTCTTAAAAATCAAACAAAAACTGCTGTAACTTTTTTATTTCTTAATAAAAAAATGTAAATTTTGTTTAAATAATTTTATTTTCATGAAATCTAATTAGAAATGTAGTTTTAAAATTTTTCTGTCGATTATTTTTAAAATTATACCAAAAAAACGTTATTTTTTAGAAATAATGCGTTTTTCTTAAAAATCAAACAAAAACTGCTGTAACTTTTTTATTTCTTTATAAAAAAATGTAAATTTTGTTTAAATAATTTTATTTTCATGAAATCTAATTAGAAATGTAGTTTTAAAATTTTTCGGTCGATTATTTTTAAAATTATACCAAAAAAACGTTTTTCTTAAAATCACACAAAAACTGCAGAAACTTTTTTATTTCTTTATAAAAAAATGTAAATTTTGTTTACATAATTTTATTTTCATGAAATCTAATTAGAAATGTAGTTTTAAAATTTTTCTGTCGATTATTTTTAAAATTATACCAAAAAAACGTTATTTTTTAGAAATAATGCGTTTTTCTTAAAAATCAAACAAAAACTGCTGTAACTTTTTTATTTCTTTATAAAAAAATGTAAATTTTGTTTAAATAATTTTATTTTCATGAAATCTAATTAGAAATGTAGTTTTAAAATTTTTCGGACGATTATTTTTAAAATTATACCAAAAAAACGTTTTTCTTAAAAATCACACAAAAACTGCAGAAACTTTTTTATTTCTTTATAAAAAAATGTAAATTTTGTTTAAATAATTTTATTTTCATGAAATCTAATTAGAAATGTAGTTTTAAAATTTTTCTGTCGATTATTTTTAAAATTATATCAAAAAAACGTTATTTTTTAGAAATAATGCGTTTTTCTTAAAAATCAAACAAAAACTGCTGTAACTTTTTTATTTCTTTATAAAAAAATGTAAATTTTGTTTAAATAATTTTATTTTCATGAAATCTAATTAGAAATGTAGTTTTAAAATTTTTCGGTCGATTATTTTCAAAATTATACCAAAAAAACGTTATTTTTTAGAAATAATGCGTTTTTCTTAAAAATCAAACAAAAACTGCTGTAACTTTTTTATTTTTTTATAAAAAAATGTAAATTTTTTTTAAATAATTTTATTTTCATGAAATCTAATTAGAAATGTAGTTTTAAAATTTTTCGGACGATTATTTTTAAAATTATACCAAAAAAACGTTTTTCTTAAATATCACACAAAAACTGCAGAAACTTTTTTATTTCTTTATAAAAAAATGTAAATTTTGTTTAAATAATTTTATTTTCATGAAATCTAATTAAATATATAAATATGGATTGGAGTGAAATTTTTCTAACCGATCAAGTTAACGAAGCCTGTGATATATTTTATAATAAGTTAATAATGAATATTGATCAATGTGTTCCTAGGCATACCAACAGAAGTTATAATAAATCTTTTCCGGTCTGGGTAGATAATGAGGTTAAGAACTTAATCAAGTTAAAAGATAAAACTCGTAAGCGATATCTGTCATCTAAACTTTCGGCTGACAAGCAATTATTTGATGATCTAAGAAAACAGGTAAAAAATAAGATCAAGCGTTGTAGAACTACATTTATACAGAAGTCCGAACAAAATATTCAAAATGATCCTAAACAACTTTGGACGTACCTTAACGGCCTGAAGAACACAACGAGAATTCCGGGATGCATGACATTTCACGGTAGAAATCTGAATGATCCGAGTTCTATCGTCAATGGTTTTGCTGAATTCTTTAGTAGCACGTTTACTCAGCAATCAATCATTCCTAATGAAAATGTAAATGTTGTAGCAATCAAACACCAATTAGGGAATTTTCAGATTAATGAGGAGAATACAAGGAAGC
>CAXARA010000242.1:0-20443 GCA_963971135.1 Stenus bimaculatus | reverse complement strand
TCTTAAAAATCACACAAAAACTTCTGTAACTTTTTTATTTCTTTATAAAAAAATGTAAATTTTGTTTAAATAATTTTATTTTCATGAAATCTAATTAGAAATGTAGTTTTAAAATTTTTCGGAAGATTACTTTTAAAATTATATCAAAAAAACGTTATTTTTTAGAAATAATGCGTTTTTCTTAAAAATCAAACAAAAACTGCTGTAACTTTTTTATTTCTTTATAAAATATGTAAATTTTGTTTAAATAATTTTATTTTCATGAAATCTAATTAGAAATGTAGTTTTAAAATTTTTCGGTCGATTATTTTTAAAATTATACCAAAAAAACGTTTTTCTTAAAAATCAAACTAAAACTGCTGTAACTTTTTTATTTCTTTATAAAAAAATGTAAATTTTGTTTAAATAATATTATTTTCATGAAATCTAATTAGAAATGTAGTTTTAAAATTTTTCGGACGATTACTTTTAAAATTATATCAAAAAAAAGTTATTTTTTAGAAATAATGCGTTTTTCTTAAAAATCAAACAAAAACTGCTGTAACTTTTTTATTTCTTTATAAAAAAATGTAAATTTTGTTTAAATAATTTTATTTTCATGAAATCTAATTAGAAATGTAGTTTTAAAATTTTTCGGTCGATTATTTTTAAAATTATACCAAAAAAACGTTTTTCTTAAAAATCACACAAAAACTGCAGAAACTTTTTTATTTCTTTATAAAAAAATGTAAATTTTGTTTAAATAATTTTATTTTCATGAAATCTAATTAGAAATGTAGTTTTAAAATTTTTTGGACGATTACTTTTAAAATTATATCAAAAAAACGTTATTTTTTAGAAATAATGCGTTTTTCTTAAAAATCAAACAAAAACTGCTGTAACTTTTTTATTTCTTTATAAAAAAATGTAAATTTTGTTTAAATAATTTTATTTTCATGAAATCTAATTAGAAATGTAGTTTTAAAATTTTTCGGACGATTACTTTTAAAATTATATCAAAAAAACGTTATTTTTTAGAAATAATGCGTTTTTCTTAAAAATCAAACAAAAACTGCTGTAACTTTTTTATTTCTTTATAAAAAAATGTAAATTTTGTTTAAATAATTTTATTTTCATGAAATCTAATTAGAAATGTAGTTTTAAAATTTTTCTGTCGATTATTTTTAAAATTATACCAAAACAACGTTATTTTTTAGAAATAATGCGTTTTTCTTAAAAATCAAACAAAAACTGCTGTAACTTTTTTATTTCTTTATAAAAAAATGTAAATTTTGTTTAAATAATTTTATTTTCATGAAATCTAATTAGAAATGTAGTTTTAAAATTTTTCGGTCGATTATTTTTAAAATTATACCAAAAAAACGTTTTTCTTAAAAATCACACAAAAACTGCAGAAACTTTTTTATTTCTTTATAAAAAAATGTAAATTTTGTTTAAATAATTTTATTTTCATGAAATCTAATTAGAAATGTAGTTTTAAAATTTTTCGGACGATTACTTTTAAAATTATATCAAAAAAACGTTATTTTTTAGAAATAATGCGTTTTTCTTAAAAATCAAACTAAAACTGCAGAAACTTTTTTATTTCTTTATAAAAAAATGTAAATTTTGTTTAAATAATTTTATTTTCATGAAATCTAATTAGAAATGTAATTTTAAAATTTTTCGGACGATTACTTTTAAAATTATATCAAAAAAACGTTATTTTTTAGAAATAATGCGTTTTTCTTAAAAATCAAACAAAAACTGCTGTAACTTTTTTATTTCTTTATAAAAAAATGTAAATTTTGTTTAAATAATTTTATTTTCATGAAATCTAATTAGAAATGTAGTTTTAAAATTTTTCGGTCGATTATTTTTAAAATTATACCAAAAAAACGTTTTTCTTAAAAATCACACAAAAACTGCAGAAACTTTTTTATTTCTTTATAAAAAAATGTAAATTTTGTTTAAATAATTTTATTTTCATGAAATCTAATTAGAAATGTAGTTTTAAAATTTTTCGGTCGATTATTTTTAAAATTATACCAAAAAAACGTTTTTCTTAAAAATCAAACTAAAACTGCTGTAACTTTTTTATTTCTTTATAAAAAAATGTAAATTTTGTTTAAATAATATTATTTTCATGAAATCTAATTAGAAATGTAGTTTTAACATTTTTCGGACGATTACTTTTAAAATTATATCAAAAAAACGTTATTTTTTAGAAATAATGCGTTTTTCTTAAAAATCAAACAAAAACTTCTGTAACTTTTTTATTTCTTTATAAAAAAATGTAAATTTTGTTTAAATAATTTTATTTTCATGAAATCTAATTAGAAATGTAGTTTTAAAATTTTTCGGTCGATTATTTTTAAAATTATACCAAAAAAACGTTTTTCTTAAAAATCACACAAAAACTTCTGTAACTTTTTTATTTCTTTATAAAAAAATGTAAATTTTGTTTAAATAATTTTATTTTCATGAAATCTAATTAGAAATGTAGTTTTAAAATTTTTCGGAAGATTACTTTTAAAATTATATCAAAAAAACGTTATTTTTTAGAAATAATGCGTTTTTCTTAAAAATCAAACAAAAACTGCTGTAACTTTTTTATTTCTTTATAAAAAAATGTAAATTTTGTTTAAATAATTTTATTTTCATGAAATCTAATTAGAAATGTAGTTTTAAAATTTTTCGGTCGATTATTTTTAAAATTATACCAAAAAAACGTTTTTCTTAAAAATCAAACTAAAACTGCTGTAACTTTTTTATTTCTTTATAAAAAAATGTAAATTTTGTTTAAATAATTTTATTTTCATGAAATCTAATTAGAAATGTAGTTTTAAAATAGTTTTAAAATTTTTCGGTCGATTATTTTTAAAATTATACCAAAAAAACGTTTTTCTTAAAAATCACACAAAAACTGCAGAAACTTTTTTATTTCTTTATAAAAAAATGTAAATTTTGTTTAAATAATTTTATTTTCATGAAATCTAATTAGAAATGTAGTTTTAAAATTTTTCGGACGATTACTTTTAAAATTATATCAAAAAAACGTTATTTTTTAGAAATAATGCGTTTTTCTTAAAAATCACACAAAAACTGCAGAAACTTTTTTATTTCTTTATAAAAAAATGTAAATTTTGTTTAAATAATTTTATTTTCATGAAATCTAATTAGAAATGTAGTTTTAAAATTTTTCGGACGATTACTTTTAAAATTATATCAAAAAAAGTTATTTTTTAGAAATAATGCGTTTTTCTTAAAAATCACACAAAAACTGCAGAAACTTTTTTATTTCTTTATAAAAAAATGTAAATTTTGTTTAAATAATTTCATTTTCATGAATTCTAATTAGAAATGTAGTTTTAAAATTTTTCGGACGATTACTTTTAAAATTATATCAAAAAAACGTTATTTTTTAGAAATAATGCGTTTTTCTTAAAAATCACACAAAAACTGCAGAAACTTTTTTATTTCTTTATAAAAAAATGTAAATTTTGTTTAAATAATATTATTTTCATGAAATCTAATTAGAAATGTAGTTTTAAAATTTTTCGGACGATTACTTTTAAAATTATATCAAAAAAACGTTATTTTTTAGAAATAATGCGTTTTTCTTAAAAATCAAACAAAAACTGCTGTAACTTTTTTATTTCTTTATAAAAAAATGTAAATTTTGTTTAAATAATATTATTTTCATGAAATCTAATTAGAAATGTAGTTTTAAAATTTTTCGGTCGATTACTTTTAAAATTATATCAAAAAAACGTTTTTCTTAAAAATCAAACTAAAACTGCTGTAACTTTTTCATTTCTTTATAAAAAAATGTAAATTTTGTTTAAATAATTTTATTTTCATGAAATCTAATTAGAAATGTAGTTTTAAAATTTTTCGGTCGATTATTTTTAAAATTATACCAAAAAAACGTTTTTCTTAAAAATCACACAAAAACTGCAGAAACTTTTTTATTTCTTTATAAAAAAATGTAAATTTTGTTTAAATAATTTTATTTTCATGAAATCTAATTAGAAATGTAGTTTTAAAATTTTTCGGACGATTACTTTTAAAATTATATCAAAAAAACGTTATTTTTTAGAAATAATGCGTTTTTCTTAAAAATCAAACAAAAACTGCTGTAAATTTTTTATTTCTTTATAAAAAAATGTAAATTTTGTTTAAATAATTTTATTTTCATGAAATCTAATTAGAAATGTAGTTTTAAAATTTTTCGGTCGATTATTTTTAAAATTATACCAAAAAAACGTTTTTCTTAAAAATCACACAAAAACTGCTGTAACTTTTTTATTTCTTTATAAAAAAATGTAAATTTTGTTTAAATAATTTTATTTTCATGAAATCTAATTAGAAATGTAGTTTTAAAATTTTTCGGTCGATTATTTTTAAAATTATACCAAAAAAACGTTTTTCTTAAAAATCACACAAAAACTGCAGAAACTTTTTTATTTCTTTATAAAAAAATGTAAATTTTGTTTAAATAATTTTATTTTCATGAAATCTAATTAGAAATGTAGTTTTAAAATTTTTCGCACGATTACTTTTAAAATTATATCAAAAAAACGTTATTTTTTAAAAATAATGCGTTTTTCTTAAAAATCAAACAAAAACTGCTGTAACTTTTTTATTTCTTTATAAAAAAATGTAAATTTTGTTTAAATAATTTTATTTTCATGAAATCTAATTAGAAATGTAGTTTTAAAATTTTTCGGTCGATTATTTTTAAAATTATACCAAAAAAACGTTTTTCTTAAAAATCACACAAAAACTGCAGAAACTTTTTTATTTCTTTATAAAAAAATGTAAATTTTGTTTAAATAATTTTATTTTCATGAAATCTAATTAGAAATGTAGTTTTAAAATTTTTCTGTCTATTATTTTTGAAATTATACCAAAAAAACGTTATTTTTTAGAAATAATGCGTTTTTCTTAAAAATCAAACAAAAACTGCTGTAACTTTTTTATTTCTTTATAAAAAAATGTAAATTTTATTTAAATAATTTTATTTTCATGAAATCTAATTAGAAATGTAGTTTTAAAATTTTTCTGTCGATTATTTTTAAAATTATACCAAAAAAACGTTATTTTTTAGAAATAATGCGTTTTTCTTAAAAATCAAACAAAAACTGCTGTAACTTTTTTATTTCTTTATAAAAAAATGTAAATTTTGTTTAAATAATTTTATTTTCATGAAATCTAATTAGAAATGTAGTTTTAAAATTTTTCGGTCGATTATTTTTAAAATTATACCAAAAAAACGTTTTTCTTAAAAATCACACAAAAACTGCAGAAACTTTTTTATTTCTTTATAAAAAAATGTAAATTTTGTTTAAATAATTTTATTTTCATGAAATCTAATTAGAAATGTAGTTTTAAAATTTTTCGGTCGATTATTTTTAAAATTATACCAAAAAAACGTTTTTCTTAAAAATCACACAAAAACTGCAGAAACTTTTTTATTTCTTTATAAAAAAATGTAAATTTTGTTTAAATAATTTTATTTTCATGAAATCTAATTAGAAATGTAGTTTTAAAATTTTTCGGACGATTACTTTTAAAATTATATCAAAAAAACGTTATTTTTTAAAAATAATGCGTTTTTCTTAAAAATCAAACAAAAACTGCTGTAACTTTTTTATTTCTTTATAAAAAAATGTAAATTTTGTTTAAATAATTTTATTTTCATGAAATCTAATTAGAAATGTAGTTTTAAAATTTTTCGGTCGATTATTTTTAAAATTATACCAAAAAAACGTTTTTCTTAAAAATCACACAAAAACTGCAAAAACTTTTTTATTTCTTTATAAAAAAATGTAAATTTTGTTTAAATAATTTTATTTTCATGAAATCTAATTAGAAATGTAGTTTTAAAATTTTTCGGTCGATTATTTTTAAAATTATACCAAAAAAACGTTTTTCTTAAAAATCACACAAAAACTGCAGAAACTTTTTTATTTCTTTATAAAAAAATGTAAATTTTGTTTAAATAATTTTATTTTCATGAAATCTAATTAGAAATGTAGTTTTAAAATTTTTCGGACTATTACTTTTAAAATTATATCAAAAAAACGTTATTTTTTAGAAATAATGCGTTTTTCTTAAGAATCAAACAAAAACTGCTGTAACTTTTTTATTTCTTTATAAAAAAATGTAAATTTTGTTTAAATAATATTATTTTCATGAAATCTAATTAGAAATGTAGTTTTAAAATTTTTCGGACGATTACTTTTAAAATTATATCAAAAAAACTTTATTTTTTAGAAATAATGCGTTTTTCTTAAAAATCAAACAAAAACTGCTGTAACTTTTTTATTTCTTTATAAAAAAATGTAAATTTTGTTTAAATAATTTTATTTTCATGAAATCTAATTAGAAATGTAGTTTTAAAATTTTTCGGTCGATTATTTTTAAAATTATACCAAAAAAACGTTTTTCTTAAAAATCAAACTAAAACTGCTGTAACTTTTTTATTTCTTTATAAAAAAATGTAAATTTTGTTTAAATAATATTATTTTCATGAAATCTAATTAAAAATGTAGTTTTAAAATTTTTCGGACGATTACTTTTAAAATTATATCAAAAAAACATTATTTTTTAGAAATAATGCGTTTTTCTTAAAAATCAAACAAAAACTGCTGTAACTTTTTTATTTCTTTATAAAAAAATGTAAATTTTGTTTAAATAATTTTATTTTCATGAAATCTAATTAGAAATGTAGTTTTAAAATTTTTCGGTCGATTATTTTTAAAATTATACCAAAAAAACATTTTTCTTAAAAATCACACAAAAACTGCAGAAACTTTTTTATTTCTTTATAAAAAAATGTAAATTTTGTTTAAATAATTTTATTTTCATGAAATCTAATTAGAAATGTAGTTTTAAAATTTTTCGGACGATTACTTTTAAAATTATATCAAAAAAACGTTATTTTTTAGAAATAATGCGTTTTTCTTAAAAATCAAACTAAAACTGCTGTAACTTTTTTATTTCTTTATAAAAAAATGTAAATTTTGTTTAAATAATTTTATTTTCATGAAATCTAATTAGAAATGTAGTTTTAAAATTTTTCGGTCGATTATTTTTAAAATTATACCAAAAAAACGTTTTTCTTAAAAATCACACAAAAACTGCAGAAACTTTTTTATTTCTTTATAAAAAAATGTAAATTTTGTTTAAATAATATTATTTTCATGAAATCTAATTAGAAATGTAGTTTTAAAATTTTTCGGACAATTACTTTTAAAATTATATCAAAAAAACGTTATTTTTTAGAAATAATGCGTTTTTCTTAAAAATCAAACTAAAACTGCTGTAACTTTTTTATTTCTTTATAAAAAAATGTAAATTTTGTTTAAATAATTTTATTTTCATGAAATCTAATTAGAAATGTAGTTTTAAAATTTTTCGGTCGATTATTTTTAAAATTATACCAAAAAAACGTTTTTCTTAAAAATCACACAAAAACTGCAGAAACTTTTTTATTTCTTTATAAAAAAATGTAAATTTTGTTTAAATAATATTATTTTCATGAAATCTAATTAGAAATGTAGTTTTAAAATTTTTCGGACGATTACTTTTAAAATTATATCAAAAAAACGTTATTTTTTAGAAATAATGCGTTTTTCTTAAAAATCAAACTAAAACTGCTGTAACTTTTTTATTTCTTTATAAAAAAATGTAAATTTTGTTTAAATAATTTTATTTTCATGAAATCTAATTAGAAATGTAGTTTTAAAATTTTTCGGTCGATTATTTTTAAACTTATACCAAAAAAACGTTTTTCTTAAAAGTCACACAAAAACTGCAGAAACTTTTTAATTTCTTTATAAAAAAATGTAAATTTTGTTTAAATAATTTTATTTTCATGAAATCTAATTAGAAATGTAGTTTTAAAATTTTTCGGACTATTACTTTTAAAATTATATCAAAAAAACGTTATTTTTTAGAAATAATGCGTTTTTCTTAAGAATCAAACAAAAACTGCTGTAACTTTTTTATTTCTTTATAAAAAAATGTAAATTTTGTTTAAATAATTTTATTTTCATGAAATCTAATTAGAAATGTAGTTTTAAAATTTTTCGGTCGATTATTTTTAAAATTATACCAAAAAAACGTTTTTCTTAAAAATCACACAAAAACTGCAGAAACTTTTTTATTTCTTTATAAAAAAATGTAAATTTTGTTTAAATAATTTTATTTTCATGAAATCTAATTAGAAATGTAGTTTTAAAATTTTTCGGACGATTACTTTTAAAATTATATCAAAAAAACTTTATTTTTTAGAAATAATGCGTTTTTCTTAAAAATCAAACAAAAACTGCTGTAACTTTTTTATTTCTTTATAAAAAAATGTAAATTTTGTTTAAATAATATTATTTTCATGAAATCTAATTAGAAATGTAGTTTTAAAATTTTTCGGACGATTACTTTTAAAATTATACCAAAAAAACGTTTTTCTTAAAAATCACACAAAAACTGCAGAAACTTTTTTATTTCTTTATAAAAAAATGTAAATTTTGTTTAAATAATTTTATTTTCATGAAATCTAATTAGAAATGTAGTTTTAAAATTTTTCGGACGATTACTTTTAAAATTATATGAAAAAAACGTTATTTTTTAGAAATAATGCGTTTTTCTTAAAAATCAAACATAAACTGCTGTAACTTTTTTATTTCTTTATAAAAAAATGTAAATTTTGTTTAAATAATTTTATTTTCATGAAATCTAATTAGAAATGTAGTTTTAAAATTTTTCGGTCGATTATTTTTAAAATTATACCAAAAAAACGTTTTTCTTAAAAATCACACAAAAACTGCAGAAACTTTTTTATTTCTTTATAAAAAAATGTAAATTTTGTTTAAATAATTTTATTTTCATAAAATCTAATTAGAAATGTAGTTTTAAAATTTTTCGGACGATTACTTTTAAAATTATATCAAAAAAACGTTATTTTTTAGAAATAATGCGTTTTTCTTAAAAATCAAACAAAAACTGCTGTAACTTTTTTATTTCTTTATAAAAAAATGTAAATTTTGTTTAAATAATTTTATTTTCATGAAATCTAATTAGAAATGTAGTTTTAAAATTTTTCGGTCGATTATTTTTAAAATTATACCAAAAAAACGTTTTTCTTAAAAATCACACAAAAACTGCAGAAACTTTTTTATTTCTTTATAAAAAAATGTAAATTTTGTTTAAATAATATTATTTTCATGAAATCTAATTAGAAATGTAGTTTTAAAATTTTTCGGACGATTACTTTTAAAATTATATCAAAAAAACGTTATTTTTTAGAAATAATGCGTTTTTCTTAAAAATCAAACAAAAACTGCTGTAACTTTTTTATTTCTTTATAAAAAAATGTAAATTTTGTTTAAATAATTTTATTTTCATGAAATCTAATTAGAAATGTAGTTTTAAAATTTTTCGGTCGATTATTTTTAAAATTATACCAAAAAAACGTTTTTCTTAAAAATCACACAAAAACTGCAGAAACTTTTTTATTTCTTTATAAAAGAATGTAAATTTTGTTTAAATAATTTTATTTTCATGAAATCTAATTAGAAATGTAGTTTTAAAATTTTTCGGACGATTACTTTTAAAATTATATCAAAAAAACGTTATTTTTTAGAAATAATGCGTTTTTCTTAAAAATCAAACAAAAACTGCTGTAACTTTTTTATTTCTTCATAAAAAAATGTAAATTTTGTTTAAATAATTTTATTTTCATGAAATCTAATTAGAAATGTAGTTTTAAAATTTTTCGGTCGATTATTTTTAAAATTATACCAAAAAAACGTTTTTCTTAAAAATCACACAAAAACTGCAGAAACTTTTTTATTTCTTTATAAAAAAATGTAAATTTTCTTTAAATAATTTTATTTTCATGAAATCTAATTAGAAATGTAGTTTTAAAATTTTTCGGACGATTACTTTTAAAATTATATCAAAAAAACGTTATTTTTTAGAAATAATGCGTTTTTCTTAAAAATCAAACTAAAACTGCTGTAACTTTTTTATTTCTTTATAAAAAAATGTAAATTTTGTTTAAATAATTTTATTTTCATGAAATCTAATTAGAAATGTAATTTAAAATTTTTCGGTCGATTATTTTTAAAATTATACCAAAAAAACGTTTTTCTTAAAAATCACACAAAAACTGCAGAAACTTTTTTATTTCTTTATAAAAAAATGTAAATTTTGTTTAAATAATTTTATTTTCATGAAATCTAATTAGAAATGTAGTTTTAAAATTTTTCGGTCGATTATTTTTAAAATTATACCAAAAAAACGTTTTTCTTAAAAATCACACAAAAACTGCAGAAACTTTTTTATTTCTTTATAAAAAAATGTAAATTTTGTTTAAATAATTTTATTTTCATGAAATCTAATTAGAAATGTAGTTTTAAAATTTTTCGGACGATTACTTTTAAAATTATATCAAAAAAACGTTATTTTTTAGAAATAATGCGTTTTTCTTAAAAATCAAACAAAAACTGCTGTAACTTTTTTATTTCTTTATAAAAAACTGTAAATTTTGTTTAAATAATTTTATTTTCATGAAATCTAATTAGAAATGTAGTTTTAAAATTTTTCGGACGATTACTTTTAAAATTATATCAAAAAAACGTTATTTTTTAGAAATAATGCGTTTTTCTTAAAAATCAAACAAAAACTGCTGTAACTTTTTTATTTCTTTATAAAAAAATGTAAATTTTGTTTAAATAATATTATTTTCATGAAATCTAATTAGAAATGTAGTTTTAAAATTTTTCGGACGATTACTTTTAAAATTATATCAAAAAAACTTTATTTTTTAGAAATAATGCGTTTTTCTTAAAAATCAAACAAAAACTGCTGTAACTTTTTTATTTCTTTATAAAAAAATGTAAATTTTGTTTAAATAATATTATTTTCATGAAATCTAATTAGAAATGTAGTTTAAAAATTTTTCGGACGATTACTTTTAAAATTATATCAAAAAAACGTTATTTTTTAGAAATAATGCGTTTTTCTTAAAAATCAAACAAAAACTGCTGTAACTTTTTTATTTCTTTATAAAAAAATGTAAATTTTGTTTAAATAATTTTATTTTCATGAAATCTAATTAGAAATGTAGTTTTAAAATTTTTCGGACGATTACTTTTAAAATTATATCAAAAAAACGTTATTTTTTAGAAATAATGCGTTTTTCTTAAAAATCAAACAAAAACTGCTGTAACTTTTTTATTTCTTTATAAAAAAATGTAAATTTTGTTTAAATAATTTTATTTTCATGAAATCTAATTAGAAATGTAGTTTTAAAATTTTTCGGTCGATTATTTTTAAAATTATACCAAAAAAACGTTTTTCTTAAAAGTCACACAAAAACTGCAGAAACTTTTTTATTTCTTTATAAAAAAATGTAAATTTTGTTTAAATAATATTATTTTCATGAAATCTAATTAGAAATGTAGTTTTAAAATTTTTCGGAAGATTACTTTTAAAATTATATCAAAAAAACGTTATTTTTTAGAAATAATGCGTTTTTCTTAAAAATCAAACTAAAACTGCTGTAACTTTTTTATTTCTTTATAAAAAAATGTAAATTTTGTTTAAATAATTTTATTTTCATGAAATCTAATTAGAAATGTAGTTTTAAAATTTTTCGGTCGATTATTTTTAAAATTATACCAAAAAACGTTTTTCTTAAAAATCACACAAAAACTGCAGAAACTTTTTTATTTCTTTATAAAAAAATGTAAATTTTGTTTAAATAATTTTATTTTCATGAAATCTAATTAGAAATGTAGTTTTAAAATTTTTCGGTCGATTATTTTTAAAATTATACCAAAAAAACGTTTTTCTTAAAAATCACACAAAAACTGCAGAAACTTTTTTATTTCTTTATAAAAAAATGTAAATTTTGTTTAAATAATTTTATTTTCATGAAATCTAATTAGAAATGTAGTTTTAAAATTTTGCGGACGATTACTTTTAAAATTATATCAAAAAAACGTTATTTTTTAGAAATAATGCGTTTTTCTTAAAAATCAAACAAAAACTGCTGTAACTTTTTTATTTCTTTATAAAAAAATGTAAATTTTGTTTAAATAATTTTATTTTCATGAAATCTAATTAGAAATGTAGTTTTAAAATTTTTCGGTCGATTATTTTTAAAATTATACCAAAAAAACATTTTTCTTAAAAATCACACAAAAACTGCAGAAACTTTTTTATTTCTTTATAAAAAAATGTAAATTTTGTTTAAATAATATTATTTTCATGAAATCTAATTAGAAATGTAGTTTTAAAATTTTTCGGACGATTACTTTTAAAATTATATCAAAAAAACGTTATTTTTTAGAAATAATGCGTTTTTCTTAAAAATCAAACAAAAACTGCTGTAACTTTTTTATTTCTTTATAAAAAAATGTAAATTTTGTTTAAATAATATTATTTTCATGAAATCTAATTAGAAATGTAGTTTTAAAATTTTTCGGTCGATTACTTTTAAAATTATATCAAAAAAACGTTATTTTTTAGAAATAATGCGTTTTTCTTAAAAATCAAACAAAAACTGCTGTAACTTTTTTATTTCTTTATAAAAAAATGTAAATTTTGTTTAAATAATTTTATTTTCATGAAATCTAATTAGAAATGTAGTTTTAAAATTTTTCGGTCGATTATTTTTAAAATTATACCAAAAAAACGTTTTTCTTAAAAATCAAACTAAAACTGCTGTAACTTTTTTATTTCTTTATAAAAAAATGTAAATTTTGTTTAAATAATATTATTTTCATGAAATCTAATTAGAAATGTAGTTTTAAAATTTTTCGGACGATTACTTTTAAAATTATATCAAAAAAACGTTATTTTTTAGAAATAATGCGTTTTTCTTAAAAATCAAACAAAAACTGCTGTAACTTTTTTATTTCTTTATAAAAAAATGTAAATTTTGTTTAAATAATTTTATTTTCATGAAATCTAATTAGAAATGTAGTTTTAAAATTTTTCGGTCGATTATTTTTAAAATTATACCAAAAAAACGTTTTTCTTAAAAATCACACAAAAACTGCAGAAACTTTTTTATTTCTTTATAAAAAAATGTAAATTTTGTTTAAATAATTTTATTTTCATGAAATCTAATTAGAAATGTAGTTTTAAAATTTTTCGGACGATTACTTTTAAAATTATATCAAAAAAACGTTATTTTTTAGAAATAATGCGTTTTTCTTAAAAATCAAACAAAAACTGCTGTAACTTTTTTATTTCTTTATAAAAAAATGTAAATTTTGTTTAAATAATTTTATTTTCATGAAATCTAATTAGAAATGTAGTTTTAAAATTTTTCGGTCGATTATTTTTAAAATTATACCAAAAAAACGTTTTTCTTAAAAATCACACAAAAACTGCAGAAACTTTTTTATTTCTTTATAAAAAAATGTAATGTAAATTTTGATTAAATAATATTATTTTCATGAAATCTAATTAGAAATGTAGTTTTAAAATTTTTCGGACGATTACTTTTAAAATTATATCAAAAAAACGTTATTTTTTAGAAATAATGCGTTTTTCTTAAAAATCAAACAAAAACTGCTGTAACTTTTTTATTTCTTTATAAAAAAATGTAAATTTTGTTTAAATAATTTTATTTTCATGAAATCTAATTAGAAATGTAGTTTTAAAATTTTTCGGTCGATTATTTTTAAAATTATACCAAAAAAACGTTTTTCTTAAAAGTCACACAAAAACTGCAGAAACTTTTTTATTTCTTTATAAAAAAATGTAAATTTTGTTTAAATAATTTTATTTTCATAAAATCTAATTAGAAATGTAGTTTTAAAATTTTTCGGTCGATTATTTTTAAAATTATACCAAAAAAACGTTTTTCTTAAAAATCACACAAAAACTGCAGAAACTTTTTTATTTCTTTATAAAAGAATGTAAATTTTGTTTAAATAATTTTATTTTCATGAAATCTAATTAGAAATGTAGTTTTAAAATTTTTCGGACGATTACTTTTAAAATTATATCAAAAAAACTTTATTTTTTAGAAATAATGCGTTTTTCTTAAAAATCAAACAAAAACTGCTGTAACTTTTTTATTTCTTTATAAAAAAATGTAAATTTTGTTTAAATAATTTTATTTTCATGAAATCTAATTAGAAATGTAGTTTTAAAATTTTTCGGTCGATTATTTTTAAAATTATACCAAAAAAACGTTTTTCTTAAAAATCACACAAAAACTGCAGAAACTTTTTTATTTCTTTATAAAAAATGTAAATTTTGTTTAAATAATTTTATTTTCATGAAATCTAATTAGAAATGTAGTTTTAAAATTTTTCGGACGATTACTTTTAAAATTATATCAAAAAAACGTTATTTTTTAGAAATAATGCGTTTTTCTTAAAATCAAACAAAAACTGCTGTAACTTTTTTATTTCTTTATAAAAAAATGTAAATTTTGTTTAAATAATTTTATTTTCATGAAATCTAATTAGAAATGTAGTTTTAAAATTTTTCGGTCGATTATTTTAAAATTATACCAAAAAAACGTTTTTCTTAAAATCACACAAAAACTGCAGAAACTTTTTTATTTCTTTATAAAAAAATGTAAATTTTGATTAAATAATATTATTTTCATGAAATCTAATTAGAAATGTAGTTTTAAAATTTTTCGGACGATTACTTTTAAAATTATATCAAAAAAACGTTATTTTTTAGAAATAATGCGTTTTTCTTAAAAATCAAACAAAAACTGCTGTAACTTTTTTATTTCTTTATAAAAAAATGTAAATTTTGTTTAAATAATTTTATTTTCATGAAATCTAATTAGAAATGTAGTTTTAAAATTTTTCGGTCGATTATTTTTAAAATTATACCAAAAAAACGTTTTTCTTAAAAGTCACACAAAAACTGCAGAAACTTTTTTATTTCTTTATAAAAAAATGTAAATTTTGTTTAAATAATTTTATTTTCATAAAATCTAATTAGAAATGTAGTTTTAAAATTTTTCGGTCGATTATTTTTAAAATTATACCAAAAAAACGTTTTTCTTAAAAATCACACAAAAACTGCAGAAACTTTTTTATTTCTTTATAAAAGAATGTAAATTTTGTTTAAATAATTTTATTTTCATGAAATCTAATTAGAAATGTAGTTTTAAAATTTTTCGGACGATTACTTTTAAAATTATATCAAAAAAACTTTATTTTTTAGAAATAATGCGTTTTTCTTAAAAATCAAACAAAAACTGCTGTAACTTTTTTATTTCTTTATAAAAAAATGTAAATTTTGTTTAAATAATTTTATTTTCATGAAATCTAATTAGAAATGTAGTTTTAAAATTTTTCGGTCGATTATTTTTAAAATTATACCAAAAAAACGTTTTTCTTAAAAATCACACAAAAACTGCAGAAACTTTTTTATTTCTTTATAAAAAAATGTAAATTTTGTTTAAATAATTTTATTTTCATGAAATCTAATTAGAAATGTAGTTTTAAAATTTTTCGGACGATTACTTTTAAAATTATATCAAAAAAACGTTATTTTTTAGAAATAATGCGTTTTTCTTAAAAATCAAACAAAAACTGCTGTAACTTTTTTATTTCTTCATAAAAAAATGTAAATTTTGTTTAAATAATTTTATTTTCATGAAATCTAATTAGAAATGTAGTTTTAAAATTTTTCGGTCGATTATTTTTAAAATTATACCAAAAAAACGTTTTTCTTAAAAATCACACAAAAACTGCAGAAACTTTTTTATTTCTTTATAAAAAAATGTAAATTTTCTTTAAATAATTTTATTTTCATGAAATCTAATTAGAAATGTAGTTTTAAAATTTTCGGACGATTACTTTTAAAATTATATCAAAAAAACGTTATTTTTTAGAAATAATGCGTTTTTCTTAGAAATCAAACTAAAACTGCTGTAACTTTTTTATTTCTTTATAAAAAAATGTAAATTTTGTTTAAATAATTTTATTTTCATGAAATCTAATTAGAAATGTAATTTAAAATTTTTCGGTCGATTATTTTTAAAATTATACCAAAAAAACGTTTTTCTTAAAAATCACACAAAAACTGCAGAAACTTTTTTATTTCTTTATAAAAAAATGTAAATTTTGTTTAAATAATTTTATTTTCATGAAATCTAATTAGAAATGTAGTTTTAAAATTTTTGGGTCGATTATTTTTAAAATTATACCAAAAAAACGTTTTTCTTAAAAATCACACAAAAACTGCAGAAACTTTTTTATTTCTTTATAAAAAAATGTAAATTTTGTTTAAATAATTTTATTTTCATGAAATCTAATTAGAAATGTAGTTTTAAAATTTTTCGGACGATTACTTTTAAAATTATATCAAAAAAACCATATTTTTTAGAAATAATGCGTTTTTCTTAAAAATCAAACAAAAACTGCTGTAACTTTTTTATTTCTTTATAAAAAACTGTAAATTTTGTTTAAATAATTTTATTTTCATGAAATCTAATTAGAAATGTAGTTTTAAAATTTTTCGGACGATTACTTTTTAAATTATATCAAAAAAACGTTATTTTTTAGAAATAATGCGTTTTTCTTAAAAATCAAACAAAAACTGCTGTAACTTTTTTATTTCTTTATAAAAAAATGTAAATTTTGTTTAAATAATATTATTTTCATGAAATCTAATTAGAAATGTAGTTTTAAAATTTTTCGGACGATTACTTTTAAAATTATATCAAAAAAACTTTATTTTTTAGAAATAATGCGTTTTTCTTAAAAATCAAACAAAAACTGCTGTAACTTTTTTATTTCTTTATAAAAAAATGTAAATTTTGTTTAAATAATATTATTTTCATGAAATCTAATTAGAAATGTAGTTTAAAAATTTTTCGGACGATTACTTTTAAAATTATATCAAAAAACGTTATTTTTTAGAAATAATGCGTTTTTCTTAAAAATCAAACAAAAACTGCTGTAACTTTTTTATTTCTTTATAAAAAAATGTAAATTTTGTTTAAATAATTTTATTTTCATGAAATCTAATTAGAAATGTAGTTTTAAAATTTTTCGGACGATTACTTTTAAAATTATATCAAAAAAACGTTATTTTTTAGAAATAATGCGTTTTTCTTAAAAATCAAACAAAAACTGCTGTAACTTTTTTATTTCTTTATAAAAAAATGTAAATTTTGTTTAAATAATTTTATTTTCATGAAATCTAATTAGAAATGTAGTTTTAAAATTTTTCGGTCGATTATTTTTAAAATTATACCAAAAAAACGTTTTTCTTAAAAGTCACACAAAAACTGCAGAAACTTTTTTATTTCTTTATAAAAAAATGTAAATTTTGTTTAAATAATATTATTTTCATGAAATCTAATTAGAAATGTAGTTTTAAAATTTTTCGGAAGATTACTTTTAAAATTATATCAAAAAAACGTTATTTTTTAGAAATAATGCGTTTTTCTTAAAAATCAAACTAAAACTGCTGTAACTTTTTTATTTCTTTATAAAAAAATGTAAATTTTGTTTAAATAATTTTATTTTCATGAAATCTAATTAGAAATGTAGTTTTAAAATTTTTCGGTCGATTATTTTTAAAATTATACCAAAAAAACGTTTTTCTTAAAAATCACACAAAAACTGCAGAAACTTTTTTATTTCTTTATAAAAAAATGTAAATTTTGTTTAAATAATTTTATTTTCATGAAATCTAATTAGAAATGTAGTTTTAAAATTTTTCGGTCGATTATTTTTAAAATTATACCAAAAAAACGTTTTTCTTAAAAATCACACAAAAACTGCAGAAACTTTTTTATTTCTTTATAAAAAAATGTAAATTTTGTTTAAATAATTTTATTTTCATGAAATCTAATTAGAAATGTAGTTTTAAAATTTTGCGGACGATTACTTTTAAAATTATATCAAAAAAACGTTATTTTTTAGAAATAATGCGTTTTTCTTAAAAATCAAACAAAAACTGCTGTAACTTTTTTATTTCTTTATAAAAAAATGTAAATTTTGTTTAAATAATTTTATTTTCATGAAATCTAATTAGAAATGTAGTTTTAAAATTTTTCGGTCGATTATTTTTAAAATTATACCAAAAAAACATTTTTCTTAAAAATCACACAAAAACTGCAGAAACTTTTTTATTTCTTTATAAAAAAATGTAAATTTTGTTTAAATAATATTATTTTCATGAAATCTAATTAGAAATGTAGTTTTAAAATTTTTCGGACGATTACTTTTAAAATTATATCAAAAAAACGTTATTTTTTAGAAATAATGCGTTTTTCTTAAAAATCAAACAAAAACTGCTGTAACTTTTTTATTTCTTTATAAAAAAATGTAAATTTTGTTTAAATAATATTATTTTCATGAAATCTAATTAGAAATGTAGTTTTAAAATTTTTCGGACGATTACTTTTAAAATTATATCAAAAAAACGTTATTTTTTAGAAATAATGCGTTTTTCTTAAAAATCAAACAAAAACTGCTGTAACTTTTTTATTTCTTTATAAAAAAATGTAAATTTTGTTTAAATAATTTTATTTTCATGAAATCTAATTAGAAATGTAGTTTTAAAATTTTTCGGTCGATTATTTTTAAAATTATACCAAAAAAACGTTTTTCTTAAAAATCAAACTAAAACTGCTGTAACTTTTTTATTTCTTTATAAAAAAATGTAAATTTTGTTTAAATAATATTATTTTCATGAAATCTAATTAGAAATGTAGTTTTAAAATTTTTCGGACGATTACTTTTAAAATTATATCAAAAAAACGTTATTTTTTAGAAATAATGCGTTTTTCTTAAAAATCAAACAAAAACTGCTGTAACTTTTTTATTTCTTTATAAAAAAATGTAAATTTTGTTTAAATAATTTTATTTTCATGAAATCTAATTAGAAATGTAGTTTTAAAATTTTTCGGTCGATTATTTTTAAAATTATACCAAAAAAACGTTTTTCTTAAAAATCACACAAAAACTGCAGAAACTTTTTTATTTCTTTATAAAAAAATGTAAATTTTGTTTAAATAATTTTATTTTCATGAAATCTAATTAGAAATGTAGTTTTAAAATTTTTCGGACGATTACTTTTAAAATTATATCAAAAAAACGTTATTTTTTAGAAATAATGCGTTTTTCTTAAAAATCAAACAAAAACTGCTGTAACTTTTTTATTTCTTTATAAAAAAATGTAAATTTTGTTTAAATAATTTTATTTTCATGAAATCTAATTAGAAATGTAGTTTTAAAATTTTTCGGTCGATTATTTTTAAAATTATACCAAAAAAACGTTTTTCTTAAAAATCACACAAAAACTGCAGAAACTTTTTTATTTCTTTATAAAAAAATGTAAATTTTGATTAAATAATATTATTTTCATGAAATCTAATTAGAAATGTAGTTTTAAAATTTTTCGGACGATTACTTTTAAAATTATATCAAAAAAACGTTATTTTTTAGAAATAATGCGTTTTTCTTAAAAATCAAACAAAAACTGCTGTAACTTTTTTATTTCTTTATAAAAAAATGTAAATTTTGTTTAAATAATTTTATTTTCATGAAATCTAATTAGAAATGTAGTTTTAAAATTTTTCGGTCGATTATTTTTAAAATTATACCAAAAAAACGTTTTTCTTAAAAGTCACACAAAAACTGCAGAAACTTTTTTATTTCTTTATAAAAAAATGTAAATTTTGTTTAAATAATATTATTTTCATGAAATCTAATTAGATATGTAGTTTTAAAATTTTTCGGACGATTACTTTTAAAATTATATCAAAAAAACGTTATTTTTTAGAAATAATGCGTTTTTCTTAAAAATCAAACAAAAACTGCTGTAACTTTTTTATTTCTTTATAAAAAAATGTAAATTTTGTTTAAATAATATTATTTTCATGAAATCTAAGTAGAAATGTAGTTTTAAAATTTTTCGGACGATTACTTTTAAAATTATATCAAAAAAACGTTATTTTTTAGAAATAATGCGTTTTTCTTAAAAATCAAACAAAAACTGCTGTAACTTTTTTATTTCTTTATAAAAAAATGTAAATTTTGTTTAAATAATTTTATTTTCATGAAATCTAATTAGAAATGTAGTTTTAAAATTTTTCGGTCGATTATTTTTAAAATTATACCAAAAAAACGTTTTTCTTAAGAATCAAACTAAAACTGCTGTAACTTTTTTATTTCTTTATAAAAAAATGTAAATTTTGTTTAAATAATATTATTTTCATGAAATCTAATTAGAAATGTAGTTTTAAAATTTTTCGGACGATTACTTTTAAAATTATATCAAAAAAACGTTATTTTTTAGAAATAATGCGTTTTTCTTAAAAATCAAACAAAAACTGCTGTAACTTTTTTATTTCTTTATAAAAAAATGTAAATTTTGTTTAAATAATTTTATTTTCATGAAATCTAATTAGAAATGTAGTTTTAAAATTTTTCGGTCGATTATTTTT